>JAOBYE010021125.1:3638-23103 GCA_025403585.1 Parazoanthus swiftii | reverse complement strand
TCGAGAAAACATACAGATAAACAAGTGGATCCTATGTGAGGATAATCCGTGACCTCTCAAAAACGCAGTTCGACTTTAAATCATTTTAAGTTTGAGTTAAAAACTCAACTTGGCTACACAAACAATAACTACCATAGCTGTAAGTGTTACTGTATGAGAACGTGGCACAAATTAAACCTTCACCTTAAGTTTTATTCTCAGGAATGAAGTGTAAAATTCTTGGTATTACTGATCTAAACTAGTTGACTATATTATTTTGTAGAGTTCCAAGCCAGTTGCTGCAAGTGCAGATGATGATGAAGATGAAGAGGATGATGATGAGGCAGAAGACATGGAAGGTAAACGGTCATCCTTCATCTGTGGCCTCTTTAGCTCTACACTGTACTGTGTCTTCCCCCAGGAGGGAGGGGAAGGGAACCCAGAGGAGTTTGCTGCACTGTTTCCACAGGTTTACAGACTAAGACTAATAAGGATTTTAAGAACCAGAAATGATTATGGTGATAATATTACCAGAGAGAGATTGCTTCTTTACAGTATAGCAATCTTGTAATGTTCATTGATTATTAATAATAAACATGTTGCATGGTACATCGTCATTCTGGGTGACAGATCAGAATTTTTTTTTACAATTGGTGTTGATATTTTTTTCTTCGATAAAATTAAAATAGTTTTAAGGGATCTTTTTATTACAAAACAATGCACTGAACTTCAAAGAGGCCAGATTTAGAATAATTATTCAGATTAAATTTTGTTTCAAAAAATTTGGGGTTACAACTTACAGCAGATCAGAAAGCCATATACAGTTTTTAAAATGCTTGGTGTCTGTAGTAGAAATACTAATGCTACTTAGTTTCTCAATGTTTTAATTTTCACAAAATGTTAAAATGTTTTCTTTTGTTGCACTGTTTAAGGTGGAATTTTACTTCATTAAATTCTGTTGTTACTTATATGTTCAAGTTATTTTCCATTGTCTTTTCATCATCAGCGTTTGAAGAAAGTGGTCTCCTTGAAAATGATGAGGTATGATAAATTTTTCAGAATATTATTTTAATATTCTTGACTTGTAACTAAATATTTCCTAAAAATTGACAAAGTTTTACAAAGAGCTCTTTTTCGAATTTTATAATAATTATAAATTCTGTTCCAGCAAACAGTACAGTCATGTAACTTTAGCCAAACTTTTACACATTTGCTTAATATTATTTCTTAGTTCAAATCTAATGATATTGTTAAAAATATTTTGTATTGATGGTATTAATTGTAAGTGGGTTGAACAATTTTCAGGCCACTTTGTCGATTCCAGCAACAAATACAAAGAAGGAGGGTGCCAAGAGTGCAGCTGATGCCAGTGTTACTGATGGAATACTGCAGACCAGAACTTATGACATGTACATTACCTATGACAAGTATTACCAGACACCGCGACTGTGGCTGTATGGCTATAATGAGGTTAGTACTAAATAAATGCCCTTTAATCTGCCAAACCATAATTATTTGGTGACTTTCTTTTAAATATTCTAGATACATGTGTAGTGTCAATAATTAGTAGTCAACATCAGTAACAATATCAAGTTTATGTCCTTAGTATCTTTGTTGTAAATATATTGAGGTTCACTCCCCTCTCACCTAACGATAATTATGAGACTTCTACCAGAAGTGCCACCTAGCTCATGTGTCATATTGCCATGACTGTACTGTACTTCAAAGTTCCAGTTTTCCTACCCAACCTGGCCCCTTTTCTAGGCTTTTCTCTCCAGCTGTCATTGTGTTCATAAATAACAAAGAGATCACTCATGAAAGTAATATGCTATTGATCATGACACTTGTTCAAACCGGTACATGTTATGTCTTTTCATTCGATAAAATTACATTATATATACATGTAGTATCCAATGAAAGAGTTTTCATATTTGTATATATATGTTAAAGGCAAATGAAGCGATTTTTAGCTAAATGATGAAGTGCCATGTTTGATGGAGGCATTTTAGAATAAAATTATTGTTATCATCATGGTACATGTAGTTTGTCATCATTATTGTCGTCTTTGTGATCACCAGGATCGAACACACTTTGCAAGAGGCAGTACATGTACTATAGTGCTAAAAGCTTTTTATTTTCATTTCAGAATAGAAAACCACTCACTGTAGAAGAAATGTATGAAGACATGAGCCAGGTACATGTATGAAAATAGTTGATAAAAAGAAATATGACACTCCTCCTGTTTTTTTGAATTGACAAGTTATTTTTAAATTTTACAAATCGGCCAACTAAAAATTAACTAAAGGTAGTTAATTGAGTCCCGTTTACAGGAACCAGTAATAGCTGATTTCAAACAATGGTCAACTTATTCTCATACAAACGTCCTCAATTGTTTGCATGAACCCCTTTGTCAGGTGATGTACAACAATTTTTATTCTTAATTTTCATGTTTTTAGGATCATGCCAAGAAGACTGTGACAATTGAGGCTCATCCCCATCTCCCAATAACAATGGCCTCCGTTCATCCCTGCAGGTTGGTTATTAACAACACTATAAAGTAACACTCTGAAATATGTAGGGCATAAGTAAAAAAAGTATAAGTAAAGTGGTACATAAAAT
Source organism: Parazoanthus swiftii (assembly GCA_025403585.1). Taxonomy (NCBI): domain Eukaryota; kingdom Metazoa; phylum Cnidaria; class Anthozoa; order Zoantharia; family Parazoanthidae; genus Parazoanthus; species Parazoanthus swiftii. The sequence continues at coordinate 20,505 of JAOBYE010021125.1, read as the reverse complement.
TTATGTTGAGTGATTTTCATATGAACATACCGGTACTCAAAGCCCATTACAATGACCAGTTTACCCCCAGTGCACCCAAAGCATACAGTATATACACTGTAGGCTCCCTGACAGCCACATAAGTGAGTCCATGTATGCTGGAACTCATTTTACTGACCTTGGAATGATTGAAAGCTGAGTGAACTTTAGCAGAAAAAATGGTCAACCAAATGTTCAACCCTGAACCAGTCCGGCGATTGAACCCGGGACCTTGGGGTTTGGGGGTGAAGATCCCACCACTACACCAACCCATCCAAGAGAAGTACAATACTGATCCCGAATTTTAATAGTATGGAATTAATTAAAGTTTAGAGTACTTTCTTGGGTGATGCCATCACATATCTTAGGCCAATATACATGATGTTGATAGAATTCATGTAACAATTAGGCTTTGCTGATGTGTCGCACTTTTTATCACTAGAAAGGAAAGTTTTTGTTTCAATTGTGATGACAAAAACAGATAAATTGCATTTTGAAGTAGTTATCTGCCTGATCCACGCCTAGTTTCAGTATGATAATTGCAGGAATGGTGACTTACATGTAAGCCTATTGCTGACATGGTTAAGCTGACTAATACCTGTATGTGCTTTTTATTTGGCTGTAGAAACGCTTCAGACAAAAAGAAAGGAACCAATCCACACATGATTCCTTTAGTTTTTGTATTTGAATTAGCTGCCATTCTCCCAGTGCTCTCAGGCACTCTATCGTTCTGAAGGGGCGTGACCCGCACTTCAAGAACTTTCAAGCTTATTTGCTGTACCGGTGGTAAGAATTGTTCAAATTCAAAATTTTTAATTGGCAATCAATTCCGGAGGTCCAAAAAGTACATAGTCCAACAAAACTCTGAAAAGGTCGTATACACTTTAAGTTTTGAATTCTTGTCAATTTATTTTACTCACCAGACATGCGGATGTGATGAAAAAGATCATTCAGACAGTGGCAGACGGAGGTGGAGGAGAGCTCGGAGTACACATGTATCCTACTTTGCTATCAGTTTTTCAGTAGAACAAGTTATGTCAAATGTATTTAAGACAGTACTACCAAAGTATTTCTTCAGGTTCGAAAAATCTGCCATCATGTATACATATATATAGACTAACTGAGACAACTTTATATCAAACTTGAATATCAGTAACCAAACAAAAACTAGATTTTAAAATGGTTAAACACTCAACTGGTAAAAAGCGTTCCAATTGTTCCAATTTGAGCATGACCCAGAGATGGGCTCATAATTGGGACTCCCGGGCTTAAGCCAGTATCCGAGTTGGCTAGATTTGCCATCCTTTTGCATTACAGTTAGATAAGGATTATACCATCTGCTCTAGTTTGTAACAGGTTTGAATAGTTTTCTTTTTTTATTTCTTTGAAGGGGGATGGAGGCCTATTTCAAGTAATTTTTGAAACAGCTGTATATATTCCTTATTCTATGGTGAAATACCATGAATGCACCTTCGTTACAAACCAGTCCTAATAGTTCAAAATTTTGCAGACCATCCTGATTAAATCTTCCAAAGGTTGGGTTCAGGTTATGTTCTTTTGATATCAGTGATAGCATAATTAGTTATTAGTACAAACAGGCAGTGTTAACTAGAGTTTGTAACGGGAGTGCGTTCATGCCGTTTCACCAGGGGGAAAATGCCGGAAGATCGTTCCACAGTTGGGGTTCAGCAGCCGTAAATGCGCGATTATCAAGTGTTTTGTTAGATCTGAGGTTATATGTAATGTCCTTTTTAAATGTCATTAATGCAGTCAGTAAAATGCAGGGTAAATAACATTGTTGCTATATAAATATAAAATTATTTCTGGGATTTGCTAGTTAATATCCTTAACGTATACCTCAGGTACCTATTAATCTTCCTAAAGTTTGTACAAGCTGTGATTCCAACGATTGAATACGACTACACTCGGCACTTTTCCATGTAACCAGGGGCAACTCCCCAACCCCCACCCCCATGAACTAACAATGGATCCTCTCACCAATGGACAAGCGATCATGTGGTCATCCTCCTTTGTAAACACGTAGCTCACTCTGATATCAGCCCTCCGAGGTCCGCCGGCCGGAATTGGACACTCGACGACTAGTTTTCGGAAAAACCAATTTTCTACGATAGTATGAAAGCAAAATATATTTGGGATGATCAACAGGGGTTGGGATGGCATGTGATTCGATGTAAAGCTGAAGTTTTGATGTTTTCCTTTGGCAATTTTTTAACGACATGCTAACGCTCTAGACGTCCGCTTTACAACAAAACACATTCTGTGAAAAACGTACCACATCATCTCCTGTTGACCAAATCATACACATGTTTGCGATAGAGACTCGATTGGCGGCCTATCTTAGCGGATTGAACTCTGATATAGACAAAACAGTTCAGATTATACAGACACTTGAGACTAAGTGTGCATAAAGACTCCGACGATTTTCAATGAACGGTGCAGACCAACTTTGGACGAGCTTGGAAATAATTCAATTTACAGTCCAAGGTCAGACACGGTGTCACACTGGATTAAACGAACGTACTTGTGTTGAACAATGTGACTTGAACTTTGATTCCTAGCGGCCAGTGCTTCTCACCAAATTGGTTGCAAGAAAAAGAAACCGTTAAATCCCGGTTATATGACCAACTGGTTACTAACCGGCAGCGCGAGAAATTGCTCTTTTTACCACATGAAAAGAATTGAGCATAATTAAATCCATACATTCAAGTTGTTGTGTCAGTATGAACGTTTTTTTATCATATAGAAATAATACACGAATTTTCAAAAATTCTCCAGCATCTTCGGGATATCTTGAAAACCGGCCGTCGAAGATTTTCGAAAAAGTTTTCGAAAACGCTTTATATGACTTGAAAATTTAGGAAAATCTTAGGAAAGTGGTAACCACACATGCAAATATTCCTCGGTCTTTTGTCCCCGCTCTTTCTATAATGTTTCGTCGCAGAAAACAAGTACCTTTCTCGTCGTTCCTCAACTTTAGAAAAACCGGGCTTATATAACTTCAAAAGGGGGTTTGGGCGGGCTTAAAAAAGGGGGGGCTTTTTATCCGGGTGGGCTTATAAGCGGAATAAAACAAGTGTTTCGGAACGACGAGTTAAAACGTATGTGAGAAACGAATTAAAGCTAACATACCATTACATAAAGAGTTACATTTATAATACATTCATTGTACGTCATAATTATTATTCTTAACTCTACAGCCACTTGTTTATGCCTATAACTTTCGATTAAAAATTTTGATATTTTAAAGAAAACGCAAAAGGAACGCCCTTTTAAAAACAGTAGATGGGATTATAAACGGGGGGAGGGGGGCTTATATCCGGAATGACATCTTGGAGAATGGATGGGCTCATTTGTGGGGAGGGGGGGGGCTTAAAACCGGGCTTTCACGTGGGGTGTTAAGGTATATCCTAATACCTTTTTAGTTCGAAACATTTTCATCATCTGATGTAGGTTTGTAGCTTGGCAAAATGACCAAAACTGTCGGGTCCAGTATTTAAACCACACAGGGTTCTCATAAATCTGCAACGCTATCTTAGATAACCGGTTTGGGCCATACCCGCCTCATCTCCTGTGTGATCTGGTCTTCCAGAATAATGTTGGCCTGAGTTTGGCTATTCTTTTGTTTTTTCCCTGATGCCGAAATAGAATACCTTGGGCTGGAAAAGTCGGCAATAAAACCGACAGTTGTAAAAAATGCAATGGAACAATATTTCAAGAAATTTTTAGACGTCCGGCGACTTTTGAACTAGAGGACAAATCCCGCAAAATGACGATTTTGTGATCTTGAAGAGAAGAAACTTTTAATAATTTAATTATTTTTTGCTTTATCAACTGGGAACAACATTATGCACTTATATCAATGCTGAGCCCAGATGGGGGAGGGGGGGGGGGGTGAGATACGGAATTTCAGGACCAACGCAGTGATTCATATTTGACACCCCGTGTGTTACAAAGGCCTTTGTCCTCACACCCTACGATATCCTAAGGTGTAGTGTATCCTAGGGAAAGTCGTGCGATATTAGACCAAACAGTCTGGCGTACATGTTCTGGTTTACAGACAGTAATTGCAATCTTGAACCCTTTCCTGTATTGTTTGTTTTGATTTGGGTTAGCTGTTATTAGCATATGTTGTTTTTATCATACTGTTGTTTTACTTTTTTTTGCATTCTTTTGTTTGTTTGTTTGCTAGGATTTGCTTTATTTTCGTTTGTATTCAGAGCCGTACGGCAAGCCTTGGAAAACTGGGGGGGGAGGGGGGGGGGCGGCCGAGAGCCAAAGGTGCGAGCTTTTTGGGGGCTCCGAAGGCATGCTCACACGGGAAACTTTGAACATTAGTTTGTCTAAAAACGTATTTCATGGGTTTTAAACGCTATTTGAAACAAATGTATAGGAACTCACCTCACATATCACATACGGGATAGTGTCTCCCACGTTCACCTTTCTTTCTTTACTCATAAGCCATAGCAAAATTTATTACTGGTGGTACTGAGTAGAGGAAGAACTCACCTCACATATCACATACGGGATAGTGTCTCCCACGTTCACCTTTCTCCCTTTACTCATAAGCCAGAGAGCCACGTGAACATGAGGCAGCGATTTCTTGTCCGGATAATCGTTTGGTGACTTGGTAAGTTGCTGGTGAAATTGAACAGAAGGTGCGATCGTTCTTACCACAGTTGATCTCGATAATTCAAATTCTCGATAACGCAAACCCTTGATATGTCGAACCTCCCGCGAAGTCGACCTGAATCATTTCTTCTTTCAAGCACTTTTCTCACTCATTTCTCCCGATAACTCGAACTTCCAATAACTCAAATCTTTTTACGCTTCCCTCGAAGTTTTGAATTATCAGAAGTCAATCGTATAACTTCTTAACATTAATTTTATAACATTTGTTGCTCGAATAATACAATCGACGGACGTTACTATATAAAACCTGGAACGTGGAACAGGGAACGTACAATATGAGTCGGGGAACGGTGAACAGTTACGAAACTGGCAGCGATGCTTCAAGTTTTTAATTGTTAAAACTCCCCAGCCTTCGAAGATTTTGTTAGGTTCCCATTCATTCATTCTTTATCTAGCCAATGGAGTATTTAGCCATTGAAGATATCAGTTATCGGGAATCAAATGTATGCTTCTAACATTACATGTTCATATATTTTACACTTGATAACTATTATTTTGAGATGCCAAAAGAAGGTCCAAAAGTCAAGATCATTGTTGTTGTATACCTTGTTTATAACGAACTTCTGCAGGTCCACTTTCCCTTCAGAAACATCTTCACCAACTGCAAATAGGTTAAAGTTGTAAAAATATCGATGTTTGGTTACTTTTTCACGTGTCTGACAACACAAATCACCTAATGTAGTGTGAAAGCTAGAAACGATGCAAAAGTAATTTCAGGCGGGTCACATCTCATGACTTATATATGCAGCAACATTTTACAACCCTGAGGTTTTCAGCCACTTAAGTATTTATTTTCTTTAGATTAAACTAAACGCGCAAGATGCAGTTCAAAAGATGGTCAAGGTCCCCTTAAGAAATAGCAATATTCTAAAACCTGTCATTTTTCAATATCAGTATAGTAGTACAATTGACAAAGATTTCTTAAACATATAGGGTACAAACTGTTCAGGGTATACTACTACTGCATTCTGGGTTCGCACACATGTATTTAACATGACTTCCCATGACCTTATTTTTTGAAATCCACGAAGCCTAACATTATGAAAACGCCCTAAAAATTGTTGGATCTTAAAGCTGTTTGCAATAACGTGACGATACAAGTTACTTCGTTCACAACATCTGATCATCATCAACAAGGATCTGATTTCCCTCGGCTTTCCATCGCCAATTCTTAGTGGGCAGGATTTCAAGACCTGGAGTTTGAAATGTTGAAGTTTCCCAATACCCGTACGAACCTTTTAATAAAAATAAGTGTGTTACCTGTGATGAGGAAATCGTGGATGTTTTCCACAATGGTCTCACGGAGTTGAGATGAAAGAATTTGACCTAAAACATAGCTAGGCGAGAAAAAAACAGCAATTTATTTAACAAACAAAAATGTTATAATAACAACAGCATTAACAACAATAATAATAATAATAATGTTACTACTTCTTCCACTAGTACTACTACTTTATAAATTTCTCAATGCTTCTTACATTAAAAATGAAACTGATTCGAAATAGAACAACTAAAAATTTTCATCAAACAATAGCAGCTAAAATGTATACACTCTCACTGGCCGAGAACAGTGCAGTTAATTACAAGTCGCAGTGCAAATATAACAATATTAATGTAACAATTTATTTCAGGTTCCCCCAACGGGGCTTTTCAGCAACCTGTTCACATCAAGAGCAACAGTTTCGCTGGGATGAATGAAAATCGACGCAGCGCAAAGCTGGTGTGTGTTGACAGCTAGAGCCTGATTCCGCATACCAGTTTGTTCGCCTACGCGTGTGGAAAAACAGCCAGGGCTTGCAATTTTCTTTTTCATTTGGCCATCCAAATGCTTTTTGGCATGCCAGTTCCCCATTTTGGCCTGCAATTTGGCACTTGGCACCCTGCTATTTCGCGCCCTGATAAATGATATATAACCTTCGTCAACCTTTCATACTAGTGATTCGACCCAGTAACGAATATTTGTTAAACAAGAAAAGAATTCTTACTTTCCAGTATCTTTGGCCAGATCACACCAATCTCTCCTGACAATGTCCAGCCCTTTCATTTCCTTCACTTCCTTAAGAGATCCTTCCGTAAACGAGAATAAGCAAAGTGAACCGTTTATTTTTTTCCAAAAAAAAAAATTATCACTGAAGCGTTGGCATCTATTCTCTTCTTAATTCACTACCTACGACAATAATTTAGGCATGAAAACGTAAAATCTTGAGTGAATGGAAATCATCAATCTGTTCCAACCAGTAAGAATGAGAACGTGTACCCTCTCCCCCGAGATAAGTTGCTTGTTCCGTAAAAAATACTCAATCCCTGTTCGTCAAAAAGAGACAGAGTGTGACCAAAACACGACCGACGACTGTCACCTAGTACATTATGTAGTTGACTAGATAAAATTACATGAAATGATCTTTTCTTTTCTTTTTTGTTTATGTGTGAGTTTGTGCGATGACATCAGATTGAGGGGTTGCTTACCATCGTCGTTTTCTGTTATAGCAACTGCAGCGTACCTGTACGAGATTAAGAACTGTTTAGAAGGCGGTCAAACGTGAGACCTCGACTGCTTGACCCGGTCAGTCACTTAGGGGACAAGGACCCTACGGCTCACCCCACCCCACCTCCCCCCCTTAAGTAAGTATTCTTAACACTGACGTTACCAGAACATTTAGCAAGATAAAAAGATAGTAAGGGAGCAGATGTGAAACCATATACACTACTTTCATAATTTGCTCCAGTGACTATAAACACCTTCAAGTCGAGGTTCTCATACATTTGCTGTATTTTTTGCCCTACTGGCCTCGACTCGAAGTTTTTGTTCATGGTCACTGGGGCGTATTATGAAAGTGGTCTATTAAACTTAATTTTCGCGACACTTTATTTTCGCGATTCTCAGAAAATCTCGGAAGTTTGATGTCCCAGAAATTAAATTAGTCAAAATTATTCAGATGGGAACTCAGTTTCAACATATAAAATTTTAACAAAATCGCAAAAAGAAAGTGTAATAAGGTAGTTTTCACTTATGTGTGATTGGTTTACCCTCCGTCTTTTTATATTTCAGGGTTATTTGAGCCAAGATGTGTCAATACTTTTGATTGCTTTTCCGGTGATACTTAAAAGCCTAAGAAGTAGAAATATACCAGGTCGCAATGTCAATCACGTGATGTTCACCCGACACTGAATATACAACACGCAATGCATCATGGTTAGTCCTAAGTCTTTAAAAAGGCAAAAAGACGAAGAAAAAACTTGAAACGTAATGGATCTTACTTTTTCTTTTTGAGAAGCAGCATCGACTTGAAGATACCGTCGATATCAATCTCCAGCAGGCGATACAGCTTGTTAACCTCGCCTTTGACCTGCAGGGAAGGTTGTTAAGAGTGTCACAAAATTTCCTTGAAGTCTAGAAGACTAGAAACAAAACCAGATATATAACTTTTTGTCATTTATATCCTAGGCTTGGTATAATCCCACTTGCACTGGAGAGTATGTGCGTAGTTTTAATAACCAGACCGAGGCTGCGGCGTTTTCGCGCGTGTCTTAGCTTTGCACAGTTGAAATTTATGGTTGGGAGAAATTGTCACCGGAAATCGTGTTCCATTACAAGTTAGCAAGAATACAATTGGGAATTACTTAAAAAAGGAACTTTTTGTGCCAAAACACACCACTTTGTAATTTTTGAAATCAAACATGAGGAACTGATAGAGCAAATAATCGTGATGTTAAGTTTTACTCACCTTGTTTCCGATTTTTCGCACTTCAGCCAGGTCAGTGGAGTTTGTGTTGATCATGATGGAATCTGTGTCGCCATAAATGACGTCCAAATTCATCTGCGAAGTAAAAGGAGTCAGGTTTCACAGCTCTCCGAATAAATAGTAAGTAAGGCCATTGCAATATTATCATATGTTGATACACAAACATTGTTATCTCGAGCTGAAGAAGAAACTGTCTTGTGTGAGATTACAGTACGAATAAAAAAAACCGCTGGAATATAGGCGGAAGAATTTACGTGTATCAGTCAGGCTCCAGATAGACAGCAGGCTCCAGATAGACAGTCACACGCAAGCAAGCAAGCGCACACACACACACACATACACACACAATCTACCTTGAGGCGATACCACGCGAAATTTTTCCTTTCATATTAGCCAGTCGGAACACCTGGGTTGATCGGACTGATTTTCGCTTCACTGGTATACTCCTAACTCTTATTATGAATTGAGATATTGTTTCAGTGCTTATGCCTACATATTTATACAATTACTTTTGCTTATTTCAAAAAATATTTGTTGCCTCAACTGATCATGCAACCCATCTCCCCCCCTCCCCACCGTGCCCCGTGACAAGTTGTTTGTCAACTCACTCACCTGTTGAACGAGGTCTTTGGTTTTCATGAGAATCTAACAAAAACGCAAAAGTAGCACTTTAAACTTTGATGAAAAATATTTCGTCCACAAACGGAACATTAAACTACGACAAACACTTTGAACAACGTTTTAATACTGCCAACCTTTTAATACTGGTAAACTACTGTTATCCTTTATCCCAACAGTGTCAAATAACGAGTTGATAAATCCTCCTTATTTGACTCCATACGTTTTTTATGAATCAGTTGGTAGAATCTTGTGTTTCATCTTAGAAAGTTCGAAATGAATGATCAGTTCTTATGTTCTCAAAACTAATCAACTTATTTTATACTGACACTGTAAGGAGAAGATACATGTTGATCAACTTGGTGGCAGTGACTGTTACTAACTTTTACGTCATTTAACACCAGATAAGTTTATGTTTTTAATAAAAAAAATACAAAGTGAAAACGGTTGACCTGTTATTTTCCATTCATTAACCTCACAAACAATAGCAGCTATACCAAACCTCGTGCTGTCTAATCCTCTCAAAAAGAAATCGCAATTTGCATGAAAATAGACGACCTTTCGATCGTTTTATTGCAGGTCCCAGTATTAGTATTTGATTTGGATTGGAGCTGGGGTCGTTTTTTCTTGATACTGATCGGCGTGACGGGTATTACGTTGGGAAATGTTAACAAGAATTTTAGGAATGATTTCTTGCGATAATGGGCGTTTCTCCTCGTCAGTTCTTCAGTTATTCAAGTACGCTTTTTTAAACTCAACGGCCCTTTGCAGCTAGCAGCAGTCGGTTAATTAATCAATTACTGCTGAATACTCTTGCATAGCAATTAAAAATCTATCATAAACAAAGCGAAAGTGTATAATTAAGCTCTAGCTAATTTACTTTTCAAAACAGTGAAACCTGACACTTTGCTGTTAATACCGAAAATCTGTCTCGAGTTCATTTCGAAAACCAGTAAAAACGGAGGATAGGGAATGGTAAAACTTTCATTAATGTTTTGGGAGTTGTCCAGACCCTGAAGCGTCAAGCTATCTCCAGCAGTCAAAACTAACAGCCGTCGAGTAAGTAGCGCTCCTTATTGTATACATTATTACATAGCTTCGTTACCACACACACAAACCTGTGAATCGCAGCGAAACTGAATACAATAACGAAGGACTGAAGTTATGTTCCTATACAAAGCTTCCATTACTCGCAATGTTTTTAAAAACGTATATGAAACTAAGTGACTACAAGAGGTGCTTCGTATCTTTCCTAAGAACTGCAGAACTACATTGAGATGAATGGGCTTTAGTTTCCGTGACGTATTATCGCTCAAACGGTTTGGAAAAGTATCAAACCAAGCACAAATAAACATGAGTAATTTGACGCTGATTCACTGCTTCAGATACAAATAATCGAACTAAAACCGAAGAAAGCTGCGCAGATCTTTTTAAAAGCATGACAAAAGGGCAGAATAACGAGATGAAACACAAAGCCATCAGTGAACAGAAAGCTAAAACTCAGTTGTCTCGGAACCTGTTGACACGCGCTGTGATATAAGCGTTTGTGTACATACACTGATACAAGTTGAGAAATCTCAATCAAAAGGCTCAGGACGAGCTATACTTCTTTAAAAACAAAACAAAGTGGAGAAACATCAACAAAAAGCAGCACTATAATAACCCATTCATTCATTTCAAACGTGGTGTCTTTATCGGCGCGAAAAAGGCCAACGGTTTCAAGTGTTGTGTGGCATAGGAGACCCAGCCGTTATGTGAGCAGCCTGATACCGCATAATTGCCAACCTAACTGGATTTCATACTTCTTTACGAAGAGTTTACGACTTTGTTGAAAAACGTTCGGCTCTGACCGATATGGCAACAAAGGAAAAAGTTGGTATCAATTTGCTTCGTTAGTTACGTATATCAGTATCGGTCCAAGTCAAAATTCCTCTTCAAAGTACTGAAGTTCTATATTTTACCTCGCAGACAATAGTCGAGTTAAATTGCTCACGTAGAGCCTGGGGCCCCTGTAACAACGTACATGTAACAACTTTCCCAATCGTTCTTGTTACTACAGTTGGAGACAGAAGATATTCAGAAAGTGCCAAAATCAATAAAGCAAGGCTGAAAACTCAGCACCTTCTGCATGGGAATCATGCTTCAGCGGAGATACACGTCGATAGCAGAGGAACCGGAAGTAGATGAGGAAGTGGAAGCGACAAATTCACTGGGTTCGTTAGAAAGAGTACTTCTTACATAGTCATAGACATACATAATCGGTTTACCTACAATCTAAGCCAACAATATCTGGACACCCTTAGAAAAAACAACTCCTACGCCTCCTGTCTCAGTGTGGCTACAATGGTGCCGACTTTTCTTTCAGTGTTTTTTCGAACCTGCAGAACAACATCGGGAAGGGAGAGTGGGGGAAAAGGAAGTCCCCGTCCAAGTTTTTTCTCTGAGATGGTAGGAAGCATTGTTTGGAGTACTTTCTTCAGAGCGTAGTATATATCAGAAACTAAAAACAACTCACTGTAGTCCAAGCATAATAGTTTAACTTAAGTTAAATGTCGTTTAGAATAACTGGTTCTTTCGTCGGCTTGTGACGGAACTCGATGCCGACCTGCCGGAAAAACGACTGCGCATGCGTGCGCGTGCGAAGCGGTAAGAGAATAACTCGTGTTTACGCTTCGCGTATCCACGATTTAAAAAAGCTGGCCAAATTTCCAAGATGGCGTCTTGAAGTCCAGTTTTTAAAGCAAAAATATGAATTGTGTAACTTTTTTCGACCAAAAAATTACGCGACTGACCTTTCACAGTGGATGAAGAAAAGCAAGATAAGCAAACCCGGTGTGGTAAAACTCTTGACCTTTGTATACTTTTCTTGTTTTTTACCAGTTTGTTAGGCGTTGGCGTTTCGCCGACATGTCGACCTGTTTCAGAACTTTACAAGTGTACGAAGCTAAAGACGCGCGCAAGGGATCTTGGGCGATAAAATCTTTTTAGTTTACCAGGTCGAAGATTATCGGTTACGAGGGGGGTTGACAAATAAGCTGTGTCACTGTTTGTGTCAGCAGGCACCCCAACCCTACCACGAGTCCCGGGGACACTACAATTGGAGAAAGAAACCAGTTCAGCCAGCTTTCCAGGGGCACGCCACACAACGAAGAGTGCCACAAACGGTCCACGGTCATCTACATTTGTAAGGTATCACGATATACCTCAGTGTTCTGTCGGCTCTCTTCCAACAGAGTTCGTACTCTTTTTGACCTTCTGAAACTTACTTGACTTCTCACGATTTTTAACAATTTTCCATAACTTAATTTTCACCATCATTTTCTTGGCGATATATAAAAAAAGACAGAAAATAGCTTTGTAGAAGATAGACATGTTTATTTCCCATAAGTCTGATCTCATGGAATAATTGAGTAGAACTTCTGTTTTCTTCTTGCTCATAAAAGTAAACAAATCTAGCATATTGTAAAGTTCACTTTCCGTGACTTTCCATGCCTAAATCAAAGTTCCATTATTTTTCTGGCCTAGAAAACGATGTTAAAAATGTTTTCGACTTCAAAGGTTGTCCGTGACGACGAAAAAACCCTGTAAAATATCTCAGTAAAGACTGGCAGTATTCAGAGATCAATCTACGTTTTTCGACAGGAAAACAGTACGGATGTTCCTTTTAGGCAGCCTTTGAACTGTATTGTAGTAATTTCTCCTGCTATGGATCAGTTTCATTTACAAAATAACAAATTGGTCGACAGTGCGTCAAACCTTGGCAGGAGTGATTGTTAGCCTATTAAGAGTTTCCGTTGAGATTCATCGGATTCATGTTAATCACGTTGAAGTCAAACTTCTAAAAGGAGAAACTCGAATAATTAAGCCGTGACAAAGAACCATTAAGCTGTTCCTTGCGGTAGTGTTAAAAGTCATAATACCCATCTCAAACTAGTTCTTTTTACTTCACAGCGAAGACAGCTTCGAGTCCGACACAGCTTCCTTTACGGATGAAGATGACGTATTTGTCGAAGACGACCCGACTACTCTACGAGGCCACCCAATAACACGACGCCGAAACCACACCCGATCGGTACCTCCTAACAGTCCACAAGAGATTGTCGGGGATGGCGACTTGACTGCAGACCAAGTGCGGGAAATTAAAGAGGCTTTCCATGTGTTTGACAACAATGGAGATGGCTGCATCAGTGCAACAGAGCTAAAGAAACTAGTTACTTCTCTGGGTTACAACATCACTGAGGCAGAATTAATGGACATGATGAATCAGATTGGTGAGTGGGTGAGCGAATGAGTGACTGAGTGGATGACTGAATGGATGAGTGAGTGAGTGAGTGAGTGAGTGAGTGAGCGAGAGTATGATAGGGGTATGATACGGCAACAAAAAAATTTATCTTGGTTTTAAAATCTGAATGGGTATCTTGTAAGTAAGACCTTTTAAGCCGAAAAATCGAAAAATAAAAGGCAATTTTTACGATCTAGTATTTAGTTTAAACAAAAAAAGGAAGTAGCACAAATAAGTACATCAGTCAAATACCGCAAATTGTTATTCACTAACTTTACGAATTACCGATGGTAAACCGCCAAACTTATAGCAATAGCACAATATTCACAAGTATCTACAGTTTAGCAACAGTTCCGAGGACTGACATATACGTATCTTTCATTCGTGTGGAAAATAAAGCCCTTATAAGATCAAAAGAAGATTCTTGCAAATTTAAGATCTTATAATGCATAAACCAAAACCCATCTTTTAAGTCTTTTCAAGGACTGTCCACTCTGCTTTGTTTCTCTCGTAGACTCATCACTTCTTATATGCATTTATCTATTTTTTCCCCCGCAGATTCTGACGGCAACGGCGCCATCGATTTTCCAGAGTTTTTGGGACTAATGACAAGAAACCTCAAAGACGTTGATAAAGACGACATTATAACTGAGTCCTTCAGAGTGTTTGATCGCGACAACAGTGGTACAATAGGAGCTGAAGAGTTACACAGAGTTATGAAGTTACTGGGGCAAGATTTTAGAGACTTTGAAATCGAGGCTATGATTAAGGCTGCGGATATCGACGGCGATGGAACTGTCAATTTTGATGACTTTAAAAAGATGATGAACGAATGAAATGATTGGGTATTAAACGAGGTGATGAATTTCGTCCAACAACACACAACATCCAATCAATATAACGGTGAAAGAATGAAATGATCGGGTATCTGAGGGAGAAAGTTCACCACATTATCGCCCCAGCATGAATCAACAAATGTTAAGTGACTGTTGTCACCTTTGAACAGGCCTTTTAAAAGCGAAATTCTAGGCACGGCCAATTTGCAAAAAGGCCCGATACTGAGAATATACAGCAGACTCAAGAATACGGTCATGTGTTTAGTTTTAGAGAGCTCAGTTCTTACTAAAGCCTATTTTTTCTTCACAGAACTCCTCTTTATGAAAAACAACACCAGTAAGTGCAAAGACATTTAGCCAGGTCACTGTTAATATCAATATCATATTTTTGAAAGTCTGCGGTATTCACAAACAGCTTGGAATATACTTCTGTGATGACCAGTTTCTTCAGTAAATAAAATAACTTCAAAATCTGTTTAAAACGTTAAAATCAGATATCCAGCATCATTTGCATATATTCATTTGAAAAATTACAATAGCTCGCTGTAGTTCGACATAAATAATTTAACTTATGTAAAACGTTGTTTAGAGTAATAAGTATTCTCGCTGGCTTGCGATGGAACTGGATTTTAGATGGCTATCTCTACTTATCGGAAGTTTTAAACTGTACGAAATTAAAGATGCGTGCAAAGGATGCCGGACATCTCATCCGGGTGTTTTAACCTCAACAAATTCGCTTCTGTTTTAGCCCTATAACGTAGATTTTGACGAGCAAAACCAGGAGTGCTTCATTTGCGACAATGCGAAAATGTTTCCCGAGACGAAATAAACAAATGAACCTTAATAATGTAGACTAAACTCCACAAGCCAAATGTGTTCCAGTTTGGCCATGAATGACGCATGCATTTTACAATTCCACGCATTATAACGTTGAAAACTAAAGCCTTTTTAAAACACAACATTTACAGCAACAAAACAAAACTTTTTCAGAGTGTTAATCAGTTGCAAATTTTGTATTACAGTTATCAACTCGAAGTTCAAGAGACAAATCAACTCCCATTCTTCTCTAGTCATTACGAACTGGTTAATATCACAGGGTTGCCACTGTTAACTGGATGTGAAATTCAAGGACTTTTCCAGGACTTTCCAGGACCTTGTTGAGCAAATCCAAGGACCTTCTGAACCGAATAAAACGTACTTTTCTAAAAAGCTTTATTGTTCTGTATATTAATTCAGCAATGAGCTTTACAAGAATTGCTTCTAGGGAAAAATCGAGCCTCTGTTTTTGTTTTCGATCATTGTTACATCAAAGGCATTAGGTCCGGTTACGACAAACAGCTCATTTCGATTATTTTATGCAGTTGAAGATGAAACATTTGCCCATTCCAGGATTTTCAAGGACCGCAACCCAAATTCAAGGGCTTTCCAGGCCCTGGAATTTTCTATGCCAGGACTTTCCAGGATTTTCAAGGACCGTGGCAACCCTGCTATCATCGGGGTTGGAGTAGCAAAACTGTTTGACCGGTGGGTTTTTAAACAGACATCTGTACTGAGAAATGCCCCAAAGACAAGTTGGGTAAAATGTTTCTGATAAGGAAAAATGTTTTCTCTTCAGTCCCAACCAAGTTCATAAATATTGATAGTCCCTTAGCAACTCTCTTCAAACAAAAACCTGTTTGTTCAAACAAACAATATACGCAAATGAGACGACATAAAAAAACGGACTTCATTTACACTGTCATTTATCGAACTTCTGCAAACTCACGACGTAACAATAGCTCCCAGACGAACAAATGAAAACCTCCAGTTTTAATCATGTATAAGAAAACATTAGCTTCACACAAACCAAAGTAATTAGCTATGCAACACATCCTGTTTGCTTTTGTTTCAAGAGTAAGGTAGTAATTTCAAGTCATTTTGTCGTTTGAAAGGGAAGAAAGAAACAATGAATACATGCAGACCACAATACTTCAGAATATTAACCTAAACTCGGCAGGTAAAACTAAGCCGAGCCATGGCGTTTTCGTCTGACTTTGGACGGAAGTCAGATGATTTGCGTTCAGCTTTCATAAAAGAGGACCTGGACAAAGATGGTCTGATTAATCTGAGCGAAATACGGAGAGCTTTGCGCGCCATTGGAGAAACGTTGACAGAAGACAAATTACGAGAGCTTTTCGCTGGTACAGGTAAACAGAGGACGATGATAGTTGATAGCAATTTTTTAGATGAAACAACATTGAAGGTTACAGACTTAAACGAAACTACGACTAAGTTCTGCACTACACTGAAACTGCGATAAAAATTCTTGCATTTATTTGGGTCTTTACATAATTCCGACAATTTATACTGCTCCATTTTTTCGAACTTGAAAAATCCGGCTTACAAAACTTCAAAATTGTTTATTCAAAGTGTATTAAGAAATCAGCAACCAGTAACTACGGGAAACATCAGTTCTTTTTAAGGCCAAAGCTTATAGTTCAACAAATCAAGCCAAACTTTAATTGAAATTTTACTGAAAACTTCTGCAAAATCCTGCTAAATTTACTGGATTTCGGCATTCTGAAAGTTAATCCGAGTGTTAACGCGTTCAATTATTTTCATGGGAATAAAACACATTTCAAAAATGTCGGGAATAAACACATTTTAAAAACGTCGGGAAT
>JAOBYE010021124.1:2360-38705 GCA_025403585.1 Parazoanthus swiftii | reverse complement strand
ACTACTGCTACTACTACTACTACTACTACTACTGCTGACTACTACTACTACTACTGCTGTTGCTACTACTACTACTACTACTACTAATAATAATTAAATAATATTAATAATAATAATAATAATAATGATAATAATAATAATAATAATAATAATAATAATAATAATAGTAATAACAATAGTAATTATTCACCTTAAAATAACTAAAAGTATCGCTGGTTTGAACATAATCTGTTTCTGGTTACGATATATATAATTTACATGTGCTATAATCTAAAAAACTAACAGGCAACGTATTTACAAATTTTATTTACAGTGTGTAAGTTCATTGCATTGGGCGTGAATCTGTGTTACATTTACGGTTGATATTACATTTAAAGTACCAGTCAACTACCAGGATCCTTTGCGAGGGTCTGTTGTTTTTCAGTCATGGTCTAGTGAACTTCACGGAGACATGACCAGAACTGATATCATCGAGGGGAGACGTCTTGCACAAAGGGGTGAAAATCTAACCAAGATCTATTCGACTGACTAATGAAATAAAAACTGATTCTGGGGATCACGGTAGCTGGACGAAATTCTTTGATAGTTTGCGGACATCATATTATCAGGATCGAACTGAGACTCTTGCAAAACATGTCAGTTGAACGGAACAAGTTTATCAATGTTGTTTGTCGATATCCTGTAAACACAGGAAAGTCTTGTTACCAGAATTGCGATAAATCCAGTCAAAACTCCAGGCCTATTTCTACCGGCTTTTTAAAAACATTTTTTCTGCATTAAGAACAAAACAGCATTCATAGTACTAGCTTCTTTCCGAATGGCTTTATTGAGAGGCATCTAACCGTAAAGCCAGAAGAACAAAGAAAAGGCGTTTAATTGAAGTTCTTACACTTTGTTTGTAAGTACAATGAAGTTGGTATTCGTGTTAACTCAATATATAGTAAGCTTGTCAAAGCGCGCACTTGCAAAGAGACCCGAGATGCTGCTTGCAGCTGCTGTTAGGTAGAAATGTACTTAAAGAAAAAAGAAGCACTGATGGAAAAAAGCCGTCTTGATGTTATGACAAAATAGACGCATGACTGACCCAGCTTGTTCCATATGACACTTACAAACACACTTAATCTTAAAATACAAATAAATATCAGTTTAACGAGTATCACCAAGTATTTACGCTTTCCATAATTCGGAGCTAAATTTATAGAAGCAGAAACAAGAATATACAGTCCAGATAAAAACGTCCAAATTTCACGATTCTTATCAAAAGTCATGTGTATCGGCAAAGAGAAAATTTGACGCCTCTTTAACTGCTCGGCTAGCTACGAACGTGAAGGAAACCACACAGTGGTTCGCAAGGGGCTAAAAGAATTGAGCAACATACTCACTATTGATGGCAGCTGCAAAGCAAAACTACATTTCCCGGATTTTAAGCTGGCGAGCTGCTTGCCATTGAGGTTGTCGCTGAGAGCAAGTCTTCAGACAGTGTAACATGTTTGGATAAATGGCTTGTTTTTTTACAAGGGAAGATTAGATAACAGTTGGAATACCCGTGTTTATACAGTCCGGCGGGTATGTGTTCACAACTCACTCATCCATACATTGTTTCATAATCTTGTCGACAGGTGGTGTGTTCGGAAAGCAAAGGAACTTTCAGTTGAAGTCGTTACTAGCGACCTTAGAAGTCAAAGAAGACGGTTGTTGAAAACTGAGACTTCTTATGTTTTATTTTATCCGGCTGAGTATCATCCAGGAGTTTTTACTCTTTAGTTGTGGTAAAGACTACGAATGGCACAAACTGCAGTCGAAATTTATAAAGCAGAACTGCCTAATAGCAGGGAAGTTTGTTCCATCTTTCACGTCCCTCTACAAAACCAAAACGTTTTGCTTCTCACGTTGCATTTTTTTGCTCGAAGGTGACCAGTTAGTAAACCTGGTGCATTTCCACGTGCCAGTACTGTATAAACCTTTGGTTTTGTGCTTTTCTCGTCGTCGTATTGATTGTTAATGGGGACTTTAAGAAGTCAGTACGGCTACGGCTACGAGAAAGGTACAAAACAAAAGGCTTAATTTACGAAGACAATTCACTGCACGTGAACATGCACCAAACTGTCCAGCTGGCCACCGTCGGGTCCCAAGCTACGACGTGAAAAACACTGATTTGGGGCTTTCGGAGTGCGTAAACGTGAATACAAAAAATTATTCCATTACCAGTTCTGTTTTGCGACCAGGGTCTACAGTTTGGTCGATTCGCACTCTTTTGTAAAAGAATGAGTGGCAAACGAAAGAAAAGAGAAAAACAGAAATCTGGTTTTCAGAATACGTTGTCTGAGCCGTAGCCAAACTGGCTTCTTTAAGTCCCTATTGGTCCCTCGATGATGTTACGCGGGAATTGGAGTTTTCACGCAACAATGTTGCATTAAAAATTTAGATCGTGTAATATAGGCCAATATAGCTCATGGTTACAGTTTTTAGCGCTTTTTCTTTGTGGCGACGCATTGCAAGATTTTGAGTGGTGATCAACAATTCTCAACACTGTTAATATATTGCCCATCTTTGATTCTTAAAATGGTAATTAAACACTTTATGTCTGTTTAACTTCCTTGCCATACCCTGCTACACTACAACGATTTATCGCGCAACATTGTTGCGTTGAAAAACGTACCGTGTATCGCGGCGACGGGAAAGCGAAAAACATTAGTTTGTATTGGAATGCTAGAGGTTCGCCACCAGTCATGGTCAGGCATCTTCAAGCGAGAAGTGAAACAGAAATGGGAAACGTTATAGTTTTTGTAGAGAGCATCAACATCGCAATACAAAATCCGGTTAAAGGTTTGGCATCAAAACCGTACGCTGCGGTTTGTACTTTCAGACGCACTTCTTGACATAATAAAACAATAAAAACGGATGAATGTTACACAGGCAAAAGAAAAAAACGCACATTTTCAGCAGCTGTCGTCCAAGCCATTGTTAAGCTTGGTTCACTTGTGAAATAAGCACATGAAGATGCATAAGAAGATTAAATAACAAAAGAAAAGGGCAAGGAATACCAAGTGGCGACGAGATGGTACAAGCTCATGTCAGCGTTTCTTTGTCTTCGCTTTTGTTATTTAAACTTGTTATGCTTATTCTTGTACTTTGTTTATGAGTGTGAACCAGGCTTTTAAGTCGCAAATCTACACTCGTGGCCGTTGTCCAGTTTCGTATTTGCAGTTGCCGCTGATTACAATGACTTCAGACTCGGTTGAACAGCGTTGCCCTCGACTTGATGCCAAATACTCATATATGAGCTATTTACAACTTTGTGTATTGCTGGGTGCTCGGACTTGTAATTGTTCTCGCAAATCAGCCTGCTTTTGAAGACTTTCGGATCGTCTGCGACAATAGACTAATTAGTGATTTCTGTTCCATGACTGTATTCGGGAGTATAACGGAAGATTTCTAAATACCTTCTCGAAGCAGTAAACTTTAAAACAATTGTCCGAATTCAAAACATGGATGAGTTAAGGAACTTAACTTAAAAGGCTGCTTTGTATATTACAAGGACTGCTCGAGCGAAGGGATTAAAGTCTTTATTTCACATACTCCCACTCCGGAATATGGTCAATCAAACAAACGCTTTTAAAACAGTCAAGTTCAAAGATTTCGGGAGGGCCGGCAAGTGAAAGATTTTTGAGAAAATCTACCTTTATTATCACATGCAGGAAAAGACGAGTAGACTCAAGCCAGGCGTTCTTTGTTAAATGTCTTTATTTACATCTTGTGCATGTTCAAAACACAAGTAACGTATTTAATAATAAAATCCACAGCACGTAAACTCATTGGTCACTGACAAGTTTCCCTGGTGAAGTTACTGTGGAGAATAACCGGGTTACAATGATCGTAAAAGTTCTTCTTTAAATGGCAAGTAGCAACCAAATTCGTTGACTAGTTACGCGCAAACCAATGACTTGTTCACTAATAAACAGAAACAAGTTTTACACTGGACACTAAAGAGCTCTTATCTCATCGTGGAAATGGTCTTGACGCAAGAACAAAAAGTGAAGCAAGCCATAGTAGATATAATTAAATGGTTGTGAAGCTCAACAAACTTCAAAACGAGTGTACAAAACTTCTTTGTCTTGGGTTGAACGAACCGTGACAGTGCACATTGCTTTGTTCAATGTGTGAGCCCAAATTGTTTTTATTGGTTAGTTGTTCATATGCATTTCAATATCTTTTGTGTGTTGTGCAGGGTCAAGGAAAGCGAACAAAAGAAATGGAGAACAAAAACCTATAACGAAGGAGCTGGCCGAGTTTCATAACCATTTCGCTCCATTAACTATGAGCAAGCTCAAGGATAGAACTTTTTCTCTTGTTTTAACATTTTTCTCGTAAAAATGGAACATGAAGTGCAAAGAATGTTAGTGGGCTGCTTTTGATCAACCAATCAAAGCACTCGTTCCAGGTTCCTTTGGGGTCTTCCGTGCAGGAGCGGACAAAATGGCGGAGGCCGGCAGAAGCAAGTTGTTCTGCATTTGTGCTCTCGTTTTTACGTCGCTCGTGAAAACGAGGCTAAGAGGGACTTTAAAACAGTCCTGTGCTAACAGAAACTTGAAACTGAACAGCGGTTCAACATAACAATTTTTAGAGTTTAGTCCTCTAACAAAACTGAGCCGTAACGAGTATCTGACCCTAAATTCAGACTTTGTAGAATGCCGACTGAAAGTGCCATGTAGCAGCTGTGATCTGTATGCACAGAAGAGTGCACAGAGATGTTAACAAACAACTCTGTAGCTACAAATATCAGCACAACGTTTGACTATTAAAGGAAAAGAATAGCGATATCGATGTAACAGTAAAGTTCTATTAAAAGTTTACCCACTATCAGATTCTAATTTGCATCGCTTTCGTCACGATACAAACCAAAAGGTACTACTGTTAGAAAGCGTAATCATAAAAACCGATAATACTTTGGCGACTTGCTTAACAACTGAGCTTAAACACATTCATTGACATACACCTCTCATACACCATGATTAGTGGCGTTCAGAAAGTGAAAAATGTTGATCAGATTTTGTCGAACATCTGTGTAGTCGCGCTTGCTTTTCCTTCGGTGTCAAATTCCAAGGGCCATTTGGAACGGGTTCCTAAAGGAAGAAACCAGACTCCTTTCTTCATCAACCAGAACCTAAGTTTCAAACATAAATATGTCGTGTCGGTCCATCTTTTGCCTGAAGACTCGCAAGTTGTTGGAGTAGTATTGCTCGAATCTTTTTCTCATCTCTGTCAACGATGGTTGCTCACTACAACTGGGGATATTGAGCAGGCTGCCAAAAAAATAACCCCAAAGTTCCGAGTTGAAAGACCTAAAAGTAAGAAATATCAACATTAGTTCTGCTGAAGACGAATGGCTTAAATGTTCCGATAAAGCAACACTGCCAAGTAATTAAACCATTGTATCTCAACTTCACTTTGAATGTCCCGGGAGGTGAGTATGTTTGTGGTTTTGCCGTATACTTTCCCCTTTTCTTTCTATGTTATGTCAATCTTATCAACACTATGTGCCATCTAACTAGATTACCTTCTTAGTTATTTTAGGTGGCCTATACTCGGGCCCGTATCTTCATTCTGATTTATTCTTGGATTATTTTTAATTATCAACCTATAAAAATGTTAATGGTACAAATAAAGCTTTTGCTGTTGTTGAATCTAGATACTGAACTGTCAGCATATCTACTTGCCCCGCCTCCAATTCATGTTATTTACTTATGACATCCGCTGCGGATGGAAGGCCGCAGGAGCTCAGGCAGAAGGACTCGCGGTTACTTCTGGGTAAAAGTCCCTTAGTCAGCAAGTAAAATCGCAGCTTTGCGAGTGACTGTTAATGTATGAATCTAACCTAACGGGCGCAGGGCGGTTTAAACGGGAGTAGTCGCGGTAATGCGTATGCGTGTAACGTGATTTCTTCAATAAGAACAGAATCTTTGAAAATAATTCAAATAAAAGGCACAAAATACCTTAACATTTATAAGAGCCTGGATAGGTTTTAATGATACAAGATTGTAAAATTTTGCCAGGGAACTAAAAAGAAGATGAACTAGTAGGAGATGGGACAAGCATGCAGAGTAAGAGCTGAAGGTTTATCGAGGGATGGATATTCTCAGGACGAGCGGGTTCTAGCATCCTTAAAGGATTTAAAATATCGACCAAATGTTAGTTGGTTGAGAAGCAAACAGAGTTAAGCGATACAGCACAGTTTGTCTACTGACCTCTTTACGACTTTGTTGATCTTCCATCGTCCACCCTGCTGATAAACCTTCATGTACTCGCCAAAGATCATACAGAACACTGTGCCTGCGAGACCGAACGTATCGACCTACAAGAGATAAACAATTTATGATCAATGTCAACATCAGGTCTTCATGATAAATATCATCATCATCATCACCGTCATCACTGTAACAAACAAGTTACAACCACTGTCATCATCACTGTTTTTTCATCACTATCACCATCAACATTATTAGTATATATTACTTACAACTACGGTCATCATCACCATCATCATCACCGCAAGTATAAAAAACTTACAATTACGGTCGACATTACCGCCTTCATCACCATCACCATCATCATCATCGTCATAAACAACAAGATACAACCACTGTAAACATTACTGCCATCTTCATTATCACCATCATCTTGACCAACATCATCTTGACCAACATCATCACCACCATCACTATTTTAAACAAGCATTACCACCTAAAAATCTATCATCATCATTATCATCGCCGTCATCATCACCATCACCACCATCATTATCATCATCACTGCCA
This sequence comes from Parazoanthus swiftii, assembly GCA_025403585.1. NCBI lineage: Eukaryota > Metazoa > Cnidaria > Anthozoa > Zoantharia > Parazoanthidae > Parazoanthus > Parazoanthus swiftii. Next base: position 31,890 of record JAOBYE010021124.1, on the reverse strand, counting down.
TCATAATCATCATCATCACCATCATCATCACCATCACCATTATCATCATCGTTATCATCATCATCATAATTATCATAATTATCATCATCATCGCCATCACCATCATTATTATCATCATCGCTATCATCATCATAAACACACGCATAAATCACACACGCACCTGGTAGGTCCAGGGACGGCCAGTCTTCATCTCAATACATTGGAACGAGTCCGTGTAGCAGTTGGCGGTGAAAGTGGTTCCCTCGGGAAACAGTCGCAGATCGACTGCACGACCGAAATCGATCAATTTCAGCACCGTCTCTATGTCTTCACCTGACTTGTCGCCTTCCTCACTGACGGACACATAAGGAAACACGGTTAGTCGGTTGGACGACAGACAATTGATCAACATTCGTGGTGATACAGTGAACACGCAAAAAGAAAAAATACCCAGAGAAAACCCGGACAGACACTAGGATTCGTATACTCTTTCAAGTATTGAGTTAAAAATGACTTTTAGAATCTTAATTCAAAGATATCTTAGGTTTCAGGGAGTTTCTGGGTCCCATCACAGCTGAATGTATAGGTCACCCAGTAGTTTTACGGTATCCCTGGTACCCCTTACAGCTGGTCTGGTATTAGGGAGTCGTGATTATCCTTAACTCCACAAATGCGTCGACCTGAAAAAATTTTGTGTGGCCAATCTTGTCTTTGAAAAGCTATTTTAACGAGAACTATTTGGTTCGTGTGGCAGGTACTTTAGCGGAAGTCTCGATACAGCGTGTTATTTATATCGTAAACGATAAAGTAAAAAGATATCTGGAGGTATTGGCTTATGTGCTTAATACCGTTTTGCTTACTTTTCAATGACGAGAAAGTTGTCGGGTTTAATGTCTCCATGAATAATTCCACATTGGTGAGACGCCTCAAGGATTCGGAGGATGTTGATTGTGTAATACACTATTACACCTTCCTCCATTTTCCTATTGTCGATTTTGTATTTGTTCACAATATCCTGTCAAACAAAGCAGGCAAAGAGTGATCTAATTAGATTCGTTAAACCAGATAACTCTTTTGAGTAACTATAATTAACAACATTATAACATGCACGCGGTTGTGGCAAACAAATTTCTCAGAAGCCGCAAAACACTACGCACGCAACAGAACAAGCTAGTGTTTTACAAGATTAACAACAGGAACATAAACGTGGTTCTACTCAAACGTCCAGAGCTTGTTTTGTTTACAAAAATACTCTATTCATAACTTTTAATTAACGATAAACAACAATATAACACGTGGTTATGGCAGCTTAATTTCTGAAACACGCACTGAGCACAAACAACATTGCAAGCCAGTGTCCAAAAAAATTCACAATACGAGCAAATGTTTTGTTTAAAAGAAAAATAAACAAAAGCAATAACAACATTGAGTGCACACATAGAAAAAGGTAGTTTTCCACAAGATTAACAACGTGATTATACATCCTCGGAAACCCTGGACTGCTCCATTGGGCGTAAGAAAGTTCAGGGTCGATACAATCTTGAATCTTGGCCAGCCCACACAGGCATTAAACGAGTTCTGCATGTATTCCCAGCCAAGCCTCCTAACTGGACAAAATCTAAGTGTTGGCACTTTGTAGAAAAAATGCCCCCCCCCCCCACTTAGTTCCACGGGATCAATTCCGCCAAAACCCAACTACTTACAAGTAGGGTTCCCATTCCATGGTAACCGCTGACCAGTACTGATCCATTGGAGTACTGGTACACGTGTTGGGGCTGCATGATCGACATGTGCTGCAATACAGAAAAAAGAAACATTAGCTACGCAGCGAACTCTCGTTAAGAGAGACTCTCGGGTCCGGCTTTAACGAGGTGACCGTCGTATCGAAAGTCCCGTTACGGTAAAACGAATGATAAGGGACTAACTAGGAGTTTCTGACATGTCGGAATAACGACTGCGCATGCGTGCGAGGTAGTAGGAGAGAAAAGCTGGCCAAATTTCCAAGATGGCGTCTTGAAATCAAATTTTTAGAGCAAAAGTAACAAGTGTGTAACTTTTTTCGACCAAAAAAACTATGCGACTCACCATTCACAGTGGACAAAGAAAAGCAAGATAAGCAAACCTGGTGTGATAAAACCCTTAATTTTTGTATATTTTTCTTGCTTTTTACAAATTTATGAGCTTGGTTGGCATTTCTCCGATATGTCGAGGTGTCCGCTTTGAAGAAGCATCCATTTCTTGTACAATTGATCTTAACAACTCGAACCCTCGATAATTCGAACTAAATTCGATCTCTCTTCGAGTAATATTTTCAATAGTGTTAATATATCTTCAGCAGGATGACTGGCAGAACGAATTGCAAACAAAACATAATTTTTACTCTTAGAAATCACTGTGACTAGGATTAATTTAACTGAAACTATAACTGAACTGTTCGTGTGGTCAAACAAGCCAAGGAAAGAGAAATCGGATAATCCTCAGTTGAAAACAAGAGTAATATTTTCTGTGTTACGGCACAGTCTGTGACGTCGTTGTCAAATAGGGTTATCGGGGATCAGATTTTTTAAATATCATCTGTTAGAAAAAAACATGATTTTTAACGGCTTTTCTGTTTCGGTAAACGTTTTGCTGCTTTGCCAATTGAAAATGAAACTGCAGTTACCCCAAGCTTTCAGGGAAAACAGACAAAGCATCGATTATGACGAGTTCGAGTTATCACAGTAAGTAAATTGATGAATGTGTGAAATAGAATACGAAAGCAAATGTAAACGAAAAACAAAAGAAAATGAAAATGAAACATAAAACTTAAAATATAGAAATGCTACTTACTAAATCTTTGGAACAGCCGAGTGCTGACATGCGCTCATGAAGTTGTGTGCTAGCATAGAGCTCCCATGCCGCAGAACACTTCTGAACCTAAAACAAGAAAAAACACTTGTTTGCATATCAAACTATAAGCACTATAACAGAACAACAGAATGATTAAACTCTATTTAACTGCAAAATCGCAGAACTTAATAGTAGTTCAGGCAAACAAGGGAGAAACGGGCGGGTCCGAAACTAATCGGTGCCTCCGCGCAATTAGCGCCCACATTCACCCGAATAGCGCAGAGCAAAAAATCCACAACTGAGCTCCACTCACGAATCAATGTTTGTCACGTGCAGTTCGCTGTCATGTGACTAACTTTCACTGATAAAGGCCGATGGTTTTGGTCGAAACGTCTGTTTATAACAAGATTCAAAATTCGAGAAATCGATTTAAAAATTCCAATCACAACTTCAACCTGGAAGAAAACATTTACTTTCAATGTATATGATATCTAAAAACTTGCCAAAACTTGATACTATAGGAAATGCACGAAGGACGAATTTAGCTGACGTAAAACTTTGCTTGGTTTTAGCACTTAAAAGTAAAATTGATATCCTCGGGCTTCTCACCTTTAACACCAGGTGGTTGCAGTCATCATTATCATCCACATTCAAATCAACAGCAAGAGGCTTGGCGCTGTAGACTTTGGCAAATGCTCCTGAACCGACATGCTTCTCAACTCGGTAAAGCTCTTTACCTGAAACAGAAAAAGTAACTTTTGACTTATGGGTTTTGATCAACAAGGGTCGATATGGTATGTTTTTTGCCGTAAGGTTTGGTGGAAAGTTGACGTTTCGAGCGTTAGCTCTTGGTCAAAGCAGTCTGTCTACCCTATGAATGAAATGAGGAGCTTTCAGATAAAAGAAGGGCTTTTTAAGGGCAAAATAAAGAATATGCAAACTTCACGGGCGTCTAAAGACGAGGGAAATAGTTATCGAAATTAACAGTTAGCGATAACAAGAAATAATCGACAACAACGACAACAAACTGTCAGAAATCTAGTTGTCGACAACTAATAAGTTTCCCTTTTAAATTAAAAAAAAAATTCTTCTGTTAACGACACAAACCAGTATCTCTGTACCAACTGTAAATTTAAAAAAACGGCAAACTTGTAGCCACCAAACAAAATCTCGCAAGCACAAGTAGAACTAAGCTTAAAAAGTCTTTCAATGAACTTTCGATCCACCTTTGCTAAAACATTTCGACACCGACAAATCAATCCGTTCAGAAATAAATTAAATTGGAAACTACCAACTGTAGCAAATTTTCAAAAGGTTCTCTTCTCATGCGGCTTCATAGAACGCTTCTCATTTGTAAGATTTAATAAGACAAATTATTCTTTTGACATGGTCTCCTTTTAACTTTTGGTTATCAGAAAATCTCGTGATAAGCTTACCTAAATTGACTGCCATATTGACACCAATTTTTGGCAAATCATTCTCCGTTTTAAAGTAGTTGTCATATGAAGCCATCGGGGGGTGAATTTTTCGTAGCAGACGGCAGGTGACTTCATCTAGAAATGGGTTTACATCTGTACTACCATCCTCGTGGAATGTTATCTCCTGGGAGCCATCTCCCGGGATAAGAATCGAGAATTCGGGAGCTAGCTGTCCATCGTCATTTTCCAGCTCGCGCTGCTGCTCCGGTACAACGGACAGGTTAGCAGGAGCAACGACCGTGTTTTGGGTCCCGTTCAGAGCAGACGTGGAGCACGAACGACCTGAAGATGTAGTCGAGAAGTGACTCGAAGTTGAAGCCGTCGATTTGACGTCTTCATCACTGCGCTCCATTATAGGGCTCAAAACTTGACTTGGCGTGCAGGAGAAACTTGACATCGATTGGCTCAATGGCACCTCTACTGGAAAAACAGGTAACACTGATTTATATTCCTGTTTAACTGGTTCATTGAACTTGTTTTCCTCCGGTTTGTATCTGACATTGCTCCAAGGTATGGCTGGGAGTTCGTCCGGTGCTGTTGCGGCGTGGAACGGGGTAGAAGACATGCGAGCCGCCGAATTGAAGCTTGCTGATGCGAAGGTGTGTTCCTGAGTAAATTCCGCCATGGAAAGTTCTTTCATTTTGTCAGGAAGGTTCGACTCTTGCGTCGCTGGCCCGCTTGGATGGGTCGCCTCGTTTTCCTTACCTGGTTCCATTGGCTCGTCTTCCTCGTCTGATATTTCAATCTCTTCTGGGGGACCAGTGGGGATATCAACAGATGGCAGCAGGATCCCCACGGGGTGATGCTTGGGTCCTTGTTGATAGTTAGGTGGGGGCCTTCAAGGAGATGAAATGGCACGAAGGTGTGCCAGAAAATAGTTAAAAGCCTTATTCCTACAGTCTATCCGCTATGGTTTTCACGACGGCACAAAAACAGGGAACCGTATTCACACTCGTCCGAGACGACCATTATCACGTTAGGACGAGTAAAACAAATTGAGAAAATGTCCTGCCCGTACCCGTAAGAACTCCGTGTTTCAAAGTTTCAATCTGTTCTCACCTATTTTCCTGGTTTTCTTCTTTTTTCTCTTCTTCCTTAGCATGTTTCGTGTCATCGAAAATAGCAAACGCTTGAAGAAGTGGTCCATTTCCTGTAATAGATTGCCATAAATAGGATAAAATCTACAATTAGAAGTCTGCTTGCCACTCGTAAGTTTTATTTTACTTTATCGTTTTTGACACACAATAAATTCCCACGGTTTCATCGAGTTCTAGTAGAATTGAAAAGGCAGAGGTATTCAATAGGAAATGTGTACGGGCCTTTAAAACTTTTCAGTTTTCAAATTGGCTTTCATGATTTTATCTCCTAATTTGTTCAGGGCCCGGTTGTTTAGGGAGTGGATAACTATCCAACGGATACATCCCTATCTAGCGGATAAAATTTACGGGTTCTTAATTTTGACTGGACAACGAGCAAACTTTATCCGCTGGATAACGTTATCCAATCTTTCAACAACCAAACCCTGGCTGGTTACGTTTTTGGGTTGGCTGAAAATTTAGTTGGCCGGAACGGTAAAAAAAGTGAGACATTTGAGCCATTGAACCATCATCATAGCCACCGGGGTCTTTATGGAACCGCTGTTCGCGGGGTCATCCTCGAACAACTGCTGGATAGCGAACCCAGAAAAACTTACCACCTTGACTAATGTCATTCTCATTGCTGAAGGCAGCCTCAAATTCTTTGTCGGTGACATCCAGACCACTCCAAGGCGCATCCCTCTCGGCTTCCAGGGGGTTGTTGAACATTGCCAAGATCTCCTGCTGTGCAATCTTGGTGTTGACAGTCGGAGATGGGCCAGTAAGGTGTGGGCTGTTCAGTTCAGACATGCCATCTGGTGTTTGGATGCAATATTTGTTGAGCTGTTGGTGAGAATATAAGAAAACAAGTATTCAAGAGGAGCTACAGGTTTTTGGTTAGGAAGAGGGGGGGTTGAAGAGGATATTTAAATGGGAAAAAAAGTTATTAGAACGCAACAAACATAGTTCCTAAGCGAGAAAGGGACACAACTCAGGTAGCATACGAGCTGGCGTCAGTCTATTAAGTATTAACTCCAAAAACTAATCTTTAACTTACCTAAAGACTAAAGCTTCCTTCAAAAATTAACAACTCGCCCCCATTTCTTTTTCTCCAAAACTATCACAAATTAATATTTGTGAATCTTTACCAACTACGGTTCTGTGTCACTATGATTCAAAATTTTGACTTTTTTTCATGAAACCGACTTATAGCTGACCTAAAAAGAAGGGATTTGTTTTGCAGTGTGTCACCAAACTTCATAACTTAACGCAGTTTAAACGAACTTACAGCACCTGCAGTCCAATAGTGAACTCATCTCAGCGTTTTTCTTAAGGCCGGTACACCAGTACATGGTACCGACGTTCCCCCGTTGCTGTACCGCCTTTCCCAGCAATGGCGTCTGGCAAATTTTTTAAAGTCACCAGATCTGATGCACAAAATTGCATCATTTTCCAGGACTCTTAATTTCAAAAATGTTCTGGGGGATGCCCCAAGACCCCTCTAGATGCTTGCACCTTCGGCGCTTGATGACTTCCAACCCAGGTGTACCTGCTTTCCCATTTACTGTACCCCATTTCCCAAGCCTTAAGAAAAACACTGCATCTTTTCGATGACATCATCATTTATAATGTAGGCTAAATTAAATAATGCAAATTGAAGTGCGTAGAAACAACCCGGAAATTTTGAACAAAAACTGTTTACTTTCTTCTTTACCATTTAAGAGTTTTTCGTTTTGATCATGTTAAACAAAACTTGCTGATATGGCGGCCAAGATGGCATGTTGTAAAACGACTGTTGCTATAGCAACAGTTCTTGATTAAAACTTATTTGTTGTTATGAAAAGTAATTGGCTAGCTCAAAGCTGCTTACAAGCCAAATAGTCAGCTGTTATCTGTAGCCATTTTGGAAATCATGTGTGTGGGGGGTGGGGTGGGGACGTACGGATGACCACCCCAACCCCCAACCCCCCCCTAATCCGGATGATTTGCAATTAAGAATAGTTTGGCTGCAAGGTCGGGAGCTTATATTTAAGAGGGGAGAGGAAAGAAAGTAAGAAGAAGGGGACCAAATAAAAGATAGCAATTTATGATAGTGCACCTGGGCATTTTCTCTGTTGGTTGGCCGGGAACTCAAATCTTTCAACACACTTGGCGTGTTTGATTCACCGGACGCTCGAGACAAAGCAGAACGTGTTGACTCAAGGCTGGAGAGGGCTGTTCTCACTGAAGTATCACGACTTGTTCCATCCGACGTACTATAACTAAGACTTGACGGTTGGGGGTGAAAATTACTTGTTGAACCCACAGCTTGCCCAGAAGCCCTCATTGATGTGAATCTGTTTTCGTCGCAATTCCCGAAACCGGAGGCTTGTGCTTGAGCTGCCGTCATTGGGGTCAAATCAGCTGTGTCGGCAGAAGCAATATATTTGCTTTCATCAAAAACTTTAAAACCCGATGTTGTGCTAGTCTGTTGTGCCTCACTCGTTGTCGATGCAGTTGTCCTTGCAGGAGTAAATGAGTTGGAATCATCAAAGATTTTGAAACCTGTTGCTGTACTTGGCAGCTGTATCTGATTTCCTGCAACAGGTCTGAAGGCTGAATTACTTCCAGCTTGGAACAAGGAACTGTTAAGTTGTAGATTGCTGTTTCCATGCATGTGATTGGGACTTGCTGCTGCGCGATCTCCCCGTAATGAATCCTGAGAATTTCCTAACACAGTTGAAACCAAATGATAAGTTAAATTACATTTTACAATTTTACACTTGGCAAATTCCCCCGCTCTCAGTTGCTATTTTAACGGTCAATTGCCAAGCCCTCTTTTCGACACCATGATTAAGCCAGCTTGCAAGTTGCACACAAGCTGATTAGGCGACTCTGGCAGTTCAACGCTGGTTTGATTCAACTTCGTCGTATTCGGCAAAGTCAGCTGTGTTTGGTAGAATACATATTATAGAGTTGGATTTTTTCTTTCTCTTTCTATGTATGATAACACACATAAATGAAATTAACGTTTGTCTTATACTCCACGAGGGGCACTTTTCAGTGTGATACTCTGATAAACATTAAGGCCGTGTTACACGAGTCAACTTGCAACGACGATTTTCCGTGCAACAATGTTGCGTGTTGTGTTGCAAGTTTTTGAAGCCAATTCAAAAACTCGCAACATGTTGCTGGGCTCCGTGTTGCGCAGAAAATCGTCCCCGGTGGCATGTTACACGGGAACGTTTTTCAACGCAACACTGTTGCGCGGAAAATCGTCGTTGCAAGTTGACTCGTGTAACACGGCCATTAAATTAAAGTAAAATCCTGAAATTAAGGGTTTTTTTAAAACACTTTTCGTCAGGAAGAATCACACCATGACTGACGGTGTTTAAACGTCTCGTTATACTGCCTTCCTAACTTCGTTTTGACCTACAACATGCTCTTATATGACACTAAATGAATCAGAAGATACACAGAACTATACAGCAGCAGGAAATACTGATACACAGTAGGCAGTCATTGACAACATGTGTTATAACAGTAAGTAATGGACATTTAAATTTCAAACGTCAAGGGAAGAAATTGCTTACCATCTCTTTTCGTTCCACCAAAAGAAAGGCTTTTCTTTGCTGGGATATTCCTTAAAGTAAAATGGTAAAGTCTGAGATTGAGCCTTCTATAATTTTGTGATTTCAACTTAAACAGTTCTACAAAGCAAAGCACCCCCAAATCTTTTTGACCGTAAATAAATAAATACAAGTATAAAATGAAAGTAAATAAATACCGTATTACTTAACCAAGCATCTCCCCAGATTACGCTTATTCTAACAGAACAGTGAAGAAGCAAAAACGAAAAAAGATGATCATTTCAAAGCAACAGAGGAAGTTTCTTCTTACGTACAAAAAATTGTTGCTGCTGTACATGTTTTTAATGATTGCTTCAATGAATTAAAAGCCAAAATGACTTACTCGCTGAATATATGCTGCATCAACAAGTCTAAAAACTTATAAGCGCCACAGCACTTGTTCAAAAAATGTGGTGTGTACAAGAGTTTTTTGCATTGATGGAAACTGTGCTCTCTCAAAGCCAGTAGTATGGTAGGCAATGAATTAGCATCCTACAGTGCACTGCTCGAGTTTTAAGTGTGCAAAGCATTTTGGTGCGAACTGTAAGATGACACGGAGCTCGCTCCCTGTCAAAGCTCAGAGCATGTTAAGTCTCCCTCCTGTAAAGTTTTGCTGGTTGGAATTTTGGCTTTTTCCTCAAGCAATTTGTTACTAGTGATTTAAAACGTACATTCTAGGCCTGATTGATAACGAAATCTTTTTCGAAAACACAGTTTTTTTCCTGCGACAGCAGTTGGATTCGACAAGCAATTAATAAAAACGCAAGGAAGAAGTCGGTGAAGAGGGAGATTTTTTGGTGGGGTTGATCAATGGATTTTTGTGGTGGATATAGAATTTGTGAAAATCTTATATTCCACAGTAGATACCTAGAATAATATCAATACCTAGGATAATTTTAAAAAAATAAAAGATCATTCCAATATATATAAAGATAATCCAATTACCTAACACCATCACGAGATAATTATTCCACCACAAATTACACTGCAGAGAATGACACCGTACTGAAAAAAGAATTTACCTATCGGAAGTCCTCTCAACATTGGGAATCTGGGAGTAGTTATTCTCGTGACTATTCATCTTGCGACAACTCGCAATCTCCATAAACTCATCCCCTGCAGTCACGACAATTTCACCTGTATCCATTGGTAAACTTTCTGACCGCAACACTTCAGACTTTACAGGAACATCCATTGTGGATCCTGGGTAGCTTAGCGGATTCACGGATTGTTCTGGATGACTTTGTGAATATTGAGATTGAATTTGAGAGTAATTCGTGTTTGATAAAACTTCTGCTTTTACTGTTGCAATTGCCTCAGTTTGTCTTCTTTTCTCTTTGTATGCATAGTATCTTTTGAGACAAATTTCCTCTAGTTGAAATTCGCCATAAAACGAATAGACTTCATTCTTTGGATACATCACTCGAAAATTTGTCTGCCTTGCCTCCTCCTCACTTGTAATTTCTTGCTTAGATCTTCCTGTTTCTCTCAAACGAGCAAAGATGCGTGCAGCTCTTAGTTCTTCAAACGAGAATTCCTCAGTTCCAGCATAAATCTTATTTTTGCAGTACATCACTTTGAACTTCTTCTCTTCTGGATTGTCTGCCTGTGAGAAACAAAATAGTTTGATTATTTACAAATTAAACCACCCTTAAACCAAAACAAGATCAAACCAGTTTCATTTTCTGTCTTGCTTACCAAACCTTACCAGCCAAACTCGAACATTTCGAAAACAAAAATTCAAACACTATCGCTGACTAAATCATAAGCTCCTGGGAGCTGATCCACGACATAGGAAGATTTGGGAAGAGAAAGTGTGTGCGAGGTTGCACAGTTGGTAAGATCTCTGACTGCCAACCAGAAGGCCCCGGGTTCAAACCCCGGCCTGGTCGAGGGTTGAACTTTGGGCGACCTTCTTTCGCCACACCGTCCGTGGACAGGGGCGTGAAGCCGTTGGTCTAGTCCCTCAAGGTTCTACTGGGGGACTCAAAAGAACCCACACACTTGTCGATAGGAGTAGGCTAATGTGACTGTCTCCTCTTCCCCTACAAAGGGCTTACAAGATGTAATTGGGGAAGCCTGTAGCAGTGTCCTTCTCCCTTCGGGGAAAAAGCTAAAATAAATAAATAAATAAATAGATGATGTGTGACGTGGAGATTTTGCAACAGGATGCAGAACAAAGCAGCTTGATAGTCTCAGAACCTTAATGCTGGAGAGAAACGAGTGGAAGGGAGTGATTTGGAGGTACACAGAAGGTACACTCTTTTTTTTTCAAAATTAAGAACCAGTGAAATTTTGCTTAGGCTTAATTAATGTTTTGTATTTTTTTGGCAGTTTCAGCATCAAAATGATCGTATTTTGTTCTTAACGGCTATATGACTGGAAAAAGTAAGGGACATAAACACCTATAGTAAGGCCAAATTAAAAAAATTAGTTGGTTCGCATCCGTTCTGCTGTTCATGGTCGGGCGGGCGGTTTTTATTTTTATTTTATTTTATTTTTTTATTTGATATTCACTCTTTGTACAGGTAAAGAAACTTAGAGTTTTAGTTAAAGTCATTAATAGGGACTATCTCTGCGTATTTATATCCCAGTAGGTCACGAAAATGTGCAGTTTTCAAGTCAAGTAAAAGGTCAGTCTTCGATCAGTCTTGACCTAAATATGATTTAGAAGAAAACTTGTGTACGTCCTCGATATGGTCGGGACCATTATATTATTTATAAAGAAAATGTAAGGAAATAAAAAAAAAAAATTCTTGGTCGGGAGCATTTTCTGTAGTCGGGCGGGGATGCTAACCAACTATTTATCTTTATTTGGCCTAATTTTGGAGTACCCCAAGGATTTAAACTAGAACATGAGAAAAACAGCTTACTTTTCGGAGTGATTCCATCACAGAATGATGTTTTTCAGGTTTCCGGGCACTTAGAACCTTGTCCATCATGGTGTGTTGAGGGGTGCGCAGTGTCTGGGTGGAAGGTTCAGCTTCATCAACATGAACATCAAAGTCTTGTTTCTGTCCTGGCATCACGTGGCCATAGTGACCTTGAGGAACCTAACGCCAAAATCACAAAATATAACAAATGAAAGAGGACCAGAACAAAATACCGTCTAATAATATATACTCATGTTAAGTCGTACTTTTTTAAAAGACGAAAAAAATGATTCAAAAATCAACCTCGTCCTATACACGAGAGCTTTTTCACTTTCTTTTATTTATGACGATGCAGTTGATACCATTCCCAATTTTGGCAACGTTTTTGCAAGAGTTTCGCTCCAAAGTAGGTGTGTGGCCTGTACACAGCTATAATAATTTAGAGGTCACTGATATCCATAAATTTCAAAACAAATACCGTAATGTACCTTACTTGAAATTTCTACAGATTACATTTGATGAATCATATTACATAAAAAGCTTTAGAAAACTGGGGAAAGGGGTAAGAGTCTTTCAATGCAACAGGTTTGAGTTTTCTGTAGTCAATACAGAATAGGAATGGCATAGTACATACGATAAAAAAACTCAGGTGTCATAGTCTTGTGCTGCTCAATGGAGCATCACGAAAAAACTAAATAAATTTCAATTTTGTCTTCAAAAGCAGGTTTTGACTTAGACAAAGGATCCATTTATACATAAAGGTTACCACTGAACTCACCTTAACTTTGTTCCACGCTCCTGGTTTTTGTGTGTTTTCCCTGGTGATTGTGGAGACTGTAGGGGGTGCTTGCCACTCCCCAGTTGAGGGGGGTAGACTACTTTTTGGTCCCACAGGTGCATCATCCTGAAAAACTGCAAACCCACTAGACCTTGCATTTGGTCTATGAACACTGGTGCCTATCCCACCTCTTGTCCCTACGAGAAAGTAGAGCAAACTTGTTACTAACAGTTTAATCGAATACTGCAAATGTGGCAACATAATCTTTGAGATTCCCAGTCTTCCTTTGGGGGTTAGGTAACAGAGTACTTAACTAGACAGTACTGTACATGTATATTGGGAATCAAATTTACCCAGTGCAGCTTGCCCTGTACGTTTTACACCAACAGCTCCCTTCTTGGACTTTAATCCGCCCAGGGCGTTTCTCTGCTCTCCTGTATCAAACATTTCTGGAACAGCGTGCGATTCACTGGCTATACTTTCAGCAAGCCTGTACTGGAATGATCTAAAGTGGATCAAAACAAATGTTTAGCTGCAATCTTGTCCTCTCTTGTTTTAAACCTGATTGAAATTTGCATTAGGGACACAATCAAAACTGAAAAGATGTGCCATAATTATTTAATTTTGGCACTTATGTAACTTTGAGACTCAGAGAATGGTTGTTATAATACTCTTTTTTTTTATTAATAAGAACAAACTTAATAAGAACACTGAGGCTGAGTTTGCCCAAAAAATAAGAACAAAATAAGAACAAACTGAGGCTGAATCAAATATTTATGCAAAAGTACAATGTTTAACTGTAGTAGTCCTACAGTACTCAGCTCTCTGATAAGCCACCCAGGACATTCAAAAGTAGTTGTCTTGCAAAAGGCACTGAAAATCACATTTCTTGTGAAACAGTCTACAAAAGTTCCTTGCCATATGTTAGGCAAGTTTAACCCCCTGCAGAAAACATAGCCATTAAACACTAAATAAGAACATTTTGAGGCTGAAATTGCCAAAAAAATAAGAACATTGAGCCTGAGTGAGCGAAATTTTACTGGTTCTTAAAAAAGGAAAGAGTGTAGTGCATATCCAAGTTTCATCAATACCAGGACTCACACTTCTTTTTGGAGAATAGCAAAATATGTTTTGCTGTAACAAACAAAGGAGTTTATGAAGTACACAAAACTAACATTTACCGTATAAACATTTTGGAAAAATAAGAGTTTGTGGACAGTTTTAAAAACACTGTCTTCCAATTTTTTTGTAGTAACTGCTCAACTATATTTCATTGTATTGTACTATGCTGCATTGTCATATTGCTTATTAAAGAATATCATATTTTATTACATTATACAATCATGGTTTTGTATCACACCACTTACCTGTGGAGTTTCTGCAGTCGATCAAGCGGCTGGGCATTTCTGTAGATTCCGAGATTGAAAACTTCATCTGCTTTCTTGTTGTTACCAACACTTTCCAGCACAAAAGCCCAAGATTCATAGAACTGTGACAGACTGCTACAGATACTCTGGCTGTGCATGTAATTAAAGATCTCCAAGGGTTCTCCACATAAATCAGCCTAGGCCAAACAATTCATGCAATTTATAATTATTTAGAGTATTATCTATTGGTCATAATCCAAGTACTTAAAGTTCTTTAACTGATCCAGAAAGTTTTGATTTAAATTTAAGATGCCAGCCTATAGTACGTAAAGATTTCCATAAGCAAAGCTTCCTAACAAAAACAATTTTTAAGTTGTCCCATGGACAAACCAACTGACTAGTGCAGTTGTCTTAAACCATATTCTAGTTTTGTTGGACAAAGGACATGGACCATTAAAATTTAGAACTCTGAGTACTTTACCGTATATTATTAGCTAAGCCACATAAATTTATCTTTAGAAGTGAAAATCGCACTCATTGGCAATTTTAAAAAACAAGTTTAAAAATTTGTTGAAAATTATTCATTGTGTAAGCGTGGTGATCTAAACATTCAACCTCACTTCTCACCATTCAAGATTGTTTGTACACACAAATTTGAGCTAAATCTTAGATATCTTTTCATACTTTACTATCTTTCTTCATATTTGAGCAACTCAAAACATTCCTTTAGTGAGCAGTGTACTTGCACTGTAAAGCTGTTGACTTTAAATAAATATAAATATACTCACATATCTGAGCCAAATCTTTAAATATCTCTCATCATTCCTGTATCTTTCTTCATCTTTGAACAATTCAATACATCTCTCTAGCAGTGTACTCGTGTCTTTACCCCCTTTTGGAAAATGTTCAGTGGTCCACTGAATATACCTGACGTATAAACAAATCAGACTTCATTATAAAGATCTTGCATACAATAAATGTAAAATTATGCTCAAACTTTGTTTTGCAAGAGACAGAACCCAAATTTAGCAATCCTTTGGTCACATAATACACGCTACTGGATTTTTTCAAATGTAGCTAAAACATTGAACTTGGGTGCCTAAATAAGTACACCCACAAACAGCTGGTATAAAGCAACTAGTAATCAAATCTTTTTATTTCCCCATTGGTTACATGTATATTCAACAAAAGGTCAATAGATAAATGATGATCTTGGAATAAGTACCAATCTGGGTCACATATACAATGCACCTATCAATGTTAAGCCCCAAGGTTGGGGGGAAGGGGGGAGCTACCCACGGGAAATTTTAAAACTGAAAGGGCCTTCCCTATGGGTAGGGATTTTGACATTTACGCATTGCCCCAGGGTTGGTAATTTGACTAGCAAGACTTGATTCTGATAGAAAAAGTTACCCAGAGGTTGGAATTTGACATTTAGTAGGTGCCTGGGGGTTGGGGAATTTGACTCTGGCTTTCATGAAAATGTCAAATTTCCTTGGATCTGCTCGGCCCCCACCTGGGGGCTTCACTTGAGCAGGACCTAGATCCATAAAACATGGATATCATATGATATTTTAGAACTCTTTGTTCTAAATCTACTCCGATCCATGTGTGCAACAAACTTAACAGCAAAAGCAAGACAAAAAAGACAACAAAATATGAACCAAATATGAACCAAGCAATTATGCTTTGCATTGACGCAATCTGCGCAATAACTTATGGACAATAGGGCTGGAAACTCCACACAAGAAATCCTGCCAAACACATCGTACTAGTATAGATTGACATTAAGCTTTAAAATCAGTTCATACCTGTACCATATATCAAGGGGATCTTCACCTTCATAAGTCCTGATCTCAGCTTCAAATGCTCTGCAGACCAGAAATATACTAATAGTTACATATTTTGCCTAAATTTCAGACGTGACCACAGCTCCATATCTGACCTTCACAATCTCGCTTTTACTTTCACTTCTTGCAAGTCCACGGGTATTAATTTTCCACAATCTTTTTAAATTTACCCCCAAATAGCAGAGGATGCGAGATCAAACATCGGACTTGCAAACTATGAATGGGATCTGGTTTAGCTTCGTAGTGTTTTGGCGGGAATAACTCTTTCGGTCGCCGCTCCCGGCGTGAAAACATGCGGTATGAGTGAAAGAGGAGTGAACTACATTTTTTTATAATAGAAGAAACATTGCAGTTTGTCTGTTTAACAATCATCCACCCATCTGGAATACTCGTGATTCATTTTGATGGTTCAATGTAGTGTCTGGTATGCATAAGTGATCAATAATATTAGTGAATGATCGATTAACCAAACTAACAGATCAAACTTTGCTGCAGCCACGACGCTGATCAACGAAAACGCTTGAAGGCTAAAACTATCACAATCGAGTAAACATATGGAAAGCGCATCGAGATACTCACTGTTTCTCCAAGTAGATTTTGGACTGATAACCAGCAGAACTTGAACCCAAAGCCGCCGTCAAACTCGCCACCTTTCTTCCATGTTTTAACGGCTGCACATTTTCTTTGCTCAACTCCCATTCATTGCTTGACGAAAGATCGCTGTTTCCACTCATTTCGTTCACGAAGTTTGACAAACACGGTTTTAGTTCAAAGCATAAGAGCTAAAAGACAAAAACTACACCCCTAAACTGAACGATTTTGACAAAAAAACGAAGACAT
This sequence comes from Parazoanthus swiftii, assembly GCA_025403585.1. Taxonomy (NCBI): domain Eukaryota; kingdom Metazoa; phylum Cnidaria; class Anthozoa; order Zoantharia; family Parazoanthidae; genus Parazoanthus; species Parazoanthus swiftii. The sequence goes on along the minus strand of JAOBYE010021124.1, from coordinate 15,212 downwards.
CTATGAAATTTCGAACGTTGAAATGTCTTCAAAATTCCCGCTGTTGGTAACTCCGCTGACCAAAAGATCCGTCTTTCGCCCCAGTCTAACTCGGTCGAAGAGTGATTTGTAATTGATCTCAAGATGGCGGAAAAGCATTTCTTGACCGAAACTCCTGATTTAGAGTTTATGAACAAGAAAGCTAGAGTTTCTTGTGCGATGAGTGGATATTATCTTCCCGATCCTCAGCAAGGTGCCGCAGTAGGTTCTGATCCACATTTTACAGAACCATCACGAGTTGTTCACGTGCGAGGAGTCGCGGACGAAGCGAGAGAGCAAGATTTAATGGAGATACTTTCTCAGTTTGGGAAGATTAGGTTAGGATAAGTTCAGCTTTTTCGCTGAACTTTCGATGTGATGAATCTGTTTTATTAAAATTCTGTTTAATTTTTTGGTTTTGTTAGCTGTGTTACGATGATGCCAAAACTTCGCCAAGCTCTTGTTGAATTCGAGGTAAGGTTCATTGCATGTTCCACGTTACTCGATACGAATTGACACGTCATGAAATATTATGAAGCTTGTGCTGTCGGCTTAGCGTCATGTTTAAAATGTGTGTGCCAGGTTTCTGGTAATAGCTACATGTAGCTTAAATTCCCCCAATTCTTCATTATATACAGTGTAATCAGTACTGTATTTCTTGGAATTCACACATTTGTCTTTGTACGTGGACTAAATTAACGAAAATTTGGGGAGATTTGGTTTTATGAGCATCCGAGTTCTGTTGAAACAAATAATAGCACAAAAGGTTTAAGCTGTAACAAATTTTATACTTTATATAAAAAACTCATATTAATTAATAATTTGAGTTTAAAGAAGAAATAGTGAGCATTTTAGTGTTTTACCGGTACTCAATATTTTTCATTAATTTGGGAAAAATTAAATTTTAGAAGATATGTAATTAATTTAATAAGAATATTCAGTATTATCTTGTTGCATTTAACCTGCATTTTTTGTAATTTTTAGGATATAAATTCTGCCAGTCAGTTGGTTCAATGCTGTCAGGTATGGATTCTGTTTGTTCTCTTCAAGACTTTAGTGGTTGGAATTATACAGTCCCATTTTTGTAGGCCAAGCCTTTGTAAATTGAGGTTGTCATTTTTTTGGGTGTCAAAATGGCTAAGATTTGGCATTGTTTTAAGGCCTGGCTAAACCAGGATACATGTAGCGCGCTACATTGTAGCCGAAATGTTGCCAGCATGTGTCCTAGGGTGGCTAAACATGCAAGTTACAATCGAGTGACATGGGATACATGTAGCGGATACAAGAAATGTTTCTGATGTTTCCCAGAAATATTTTTTGTGTCTCGGCTACAAATTTTGTCACACGCCACAATGTTTCCGAGGTGGCTAAACTGAGAAACATTCAGGATACATGTGGTAAGTGACAATGTAGTGCACTACATGTATCCTAGCCAGGCCTTTAGATTTAGTATTGACAGTACTTATCTTAACTTTTGACCCCCCTCCCCATCACTTTTTCTCTGTTATTACTTCTACCTGGACCCTTGACAAACCTGGGCCAACATAAATAACTTTCCATGTAATGTAAACTATAAACTTGTGACAGTAGAATTTGGTTTTGCATTGTATTTCCATTGTGACATTATTAAATAATTGTTGTGTATACTAAAAGTTCTTGGGACTGTTCACAGCTAGTTATGAAGGCCAGAGTTCCCAGTGGTGTTACATGTATGGAGTCCATGAAACCCCCTATATTATCTAGTTATAGAGGGTCCACAATAGTTCCATGGGTTTCTAGACCCTGTACAGGTCCCAGAGAGGTACTCCCTTTGTAAGATGTTTGGGGAGCTCACCCCAAAACCTAACAAATACCCTTAAAAATTCTTTGCCCTCTCATTTTTCTACCTAAAAATATACTCTCTAGTTAAAAATTGCGATCATTTCCTAGTTTGCACCAGGATTACCCCTAATAATATCAGGTAGTATCAGAACTCAGAATTTGACTAAGAAAACCCCTAAAAATACTGGGTTGCCAATTTCATCCCCTAAAAATTATGATGAGCTCCCCCAACATCCAACTACAGGGATTGATCCCCAATCCATGAGAGGCCCCCAGAGGTTAGGGGAATCCAGATAATAATTAACGTCTCTTTATATTTTTGTAAATATATAATATTTTTCGTTTTGGAAAAAACTAAAATGTGCTTTAAATCTCACATGTTCAGTTTATTCTTGGAATGTTCACTTTGCATCTTCTAGAAAGGGGGTTCCCTTCTTTTATGTGGGAGGCCAGCATTTTTCAATTTTTCCAAGAGCAAGAACATATCCAGGTATGTATTTTAACTTTTAAAGTCGAAACTTTGATTATTTTTAGTTAATGATGATTATGAAGTTTGTTCTTAAGCAACAGAGTGAATGGTCATATACCTTACTCAATTTATTGGTAACTATTTTTATTAACTCTTTCTGCCCGAAACACAACATTTGATGTGTTGCCAAATTCACCTTAGTTGTACCCATATTTTCTTTTAAACAGTTTGGAATTTTTCACTTTTCATGCAAGATAGCTTGCTATTTGTGATCAGTTCAGGCTTTTATTCTCACAACCAAACAACTTACTTTGTACTGATATTGTAAAAAGAATATACTAGATGTTGTTCAACTGCTTGGGGCTAAAGGGTTAATAATACATTGACAAGAATTTCTATAATTATACCGATTGGCCAAGAACAGTAATATGTAGAGTCGATTAGAAAAACAGTGTGCAATAAGTTGAAATCAGTACAGAAATTGGAAATCTCAATGCAGAAAAATAGAAACAATCCCTGATGTGCTGTCAAAGAAGCACTGGCCGATCAGATCACAGCTGATCTGTGTGCATGGGAACTGCAAGACAGTGGATTTTTTCTTATTTTAAATAATTAAAATGTTATTTAACATAATTTTTAAATTATTATTTTTATGAACATATTACTATTAATCCACCTGCTTTTCAAAATTTTGAGTTGGTCCAAATTAACTTTTTAAAATTTTTCAGGAATATTGAAGTCCAACACGAAAGTCCCACAAACAGAATTCTCCTGATTACAGTAATCAATCCCCAGTATGCTATAACGACTGTAAGTATGTGTACCTAATTATGTTACAGGTCAAATCAATTCCTAATAACTAAAGGTCATCTTACATTTGACCTGGGAAAGAATTAGTTTTTTTATTGTTGAAAGTTTGGGACTTTTTGAGAAATTGAGTCCTGAGGATGGGGGGAGGGGGGATTTGGACCACCTTTATTTTCGAAATAGCTGAAGACTTTTAAAAACTGGCCAATTGGCATGCATGCAATATTGGCCCTGCTAAATGTTTTTGATGGCGGCCACCAAGCCTTAATTAAGAACTATTGCAGCAATGACAACAGTTATTTCACAACCTGTCTTCCATCTTCCTTTGTAGCTGCAATCTTGGATTCGTTAAAAACTGAGTTTTTAGCAAAATTGTAGCATATTTTTCTCAAAATTAATAGGAAATATTTACCATATTTTGCCATTTATAAGTTGACCTTTTAGCACCAAAAACATACATCACACTCGTTCTATAAACAGATCAAAAATTAAAATTGTTTTATAACCCCCTTAACTAAGTAAAGCACTTAGAACCGGAAAATAATTACATGATAAGTACTTGAAGCATTAAAGAAACTTCAGAGTAGATCCACTTCTACACAGGATTGACTTATACACTGCAGAATACAGTCACACAATTTTAGAGATAATTCTACTGTTTTACTACTGTATAATACTTTAAATTGCTGCCAACAGGACATTCTGCACACAATATTTAGCAAGAAAGGGAACGTTATGCGAATTGTGATCTTCAGGAAGAGTGGCTTACAAGCAATGGTCGAGTATCCTTTGGTCAGAGTCTTGTGCTTTCCCTTTTGGATAAATATATACCCAGCCTTGATCCACCTATATGCGCTGCATATTAACTAAGTACTGTTGGTAATTTCTCTACTGTACTACTGTAATTCCACCTGAAGTCTGTACCTCCAGCCCCTAATGGGCCCCCAGTATGGGGGGAGAAGTGGAAAAAGGAGAGAGGGGAGTGAATGACTAGAAATGGTTGGGGAGGGGAAAGAGTAATTGTTTTTTTTGTTAGATTAGAATTAATTAAATTAAAAATATTTAGTACTGGTAACTTGTTAGAAAAAAATTAGCTAGTAAGAAAATATCTAGTTACTTACTGCAGTGTATACATTATAAACATTAATACCCTTGCACTTTGTTTTTCATATGATGAATTGCCTAGAGTTATTTTAAGTTTTTTTGAAATTGCTGAATGTAATAATTATTATCTTCCCATGGTGACCTTGAAAGTCATTTCACTTGTTGACATTATGAATTATAGTTTAACTAACTAATAAGTCTATGAATTTGTAAAGGTCAGGAAATTGTACTGAACCCCCAGCATCTAATAATATGCTGAAGCCTCTAGCTCAAAAAAATAATAAGCCCCTGGGGACTTAGTAGAGGAAATTTGAATTTTTGTTAAAAATGCGAACTTAGAAAAGGTTCTCATTGCTAAATTTTTTACCAGATAAAAACAGAAGCTAACAAGCTAGCACTAAGCTTGACTAAAATAAAGTTTTTAAAGTTTTAACTTAAAAGTATCCACTGGCAGAAGTCTCACATCTCATAGTTGGGCACTGGGTACTTTGACAGTTCCACAGTAGTAGACCAGCCACACTCACGACTCTTTCTCAGTAAGTATTCACTATTCATTGTAAAGCAGTTTCAAGTATTTCAAGCGATAATGAATATTCTTAACCAGAGCTGTCAGATTTGACACAGTTGAGGCTGCAACATTAGCCAAATGTGAGCTGAACGGAGCTGATATTTACACAGGCTGTAACACTCTCAAGATTGAGTATTCAAAGGTGGTAATTAATTATAATAAATTATCAATAATGTTAATTCTGTTAGTTAGTTTTAAATGGTTGTAAGCAGGTATTTTGAACCACTTTGAGATTCTGGTAGTTTCTAACACTGGGGATAGATATCAGACAAAGGATGTCGGCAAGAATAGAAAAGAAAGTCTTTTGATAAGTGTTGCATTCAACAAGAGATCAAAACTCTATCAACAAACATATTTTATTCCTCAATGTTTACACAAATAAAAAAGTTAGTTAATTTACACAACATTATAAAATTTAATAATAAATTTTTGTATTTTGTTATTATACAACATTATGAAAAGTAATTTTATTGTACCTTTAATACTTTGTATTTTTTATCACCTTTTTATTCTTTTTTAATTTATATTCATTTTGAATTACCTTAGAGAAAAATTGATATTTTCTATAAATCTTGTACTTTGGTTGTCTCAATCTCAAAGTCATCCCTTTGTAATTTCAAATTAGTTTGAACACCCAAATTTTATGTCAGGTGTTCTTCCAGCCTAGTTGGTATCTATGTGCACTGTATTGGGGGATAGGCAACGCTGTGTAATTTTCTGTTCACTGAGAAGTAGTATCGATTGGTGTAAATGAATGTTGTACTGGTACATCAATAATTCTAAATGGGATTTGCTTTATAAAATAATGTAAATGTTTTGCATGTTTTTTTCCAACCATCATATTTCTTTTAAGTTTACAATTTTTTTGTTGCTAAGTAAAATTATGTAAATGAAAGTGTGCCATGGTTAATTGAAATTAAACTTTAAATATACTGATTGTAACTTCAAATCCATGCCAGGCAACCTCTTTAAATGTTTGGAAGAATGATTCAGAGACATATGACTACACACAACCAAAAGGACCAGGTAATACTAACAGATAAATATAAAATATAGATTAATAGATTGTTCAGTTATGATTGTTACTTTTTCTTTTGCTCTGTTTTCAGTTTCCTACATGTTTTGGTTATGTGGTGTATATTAATTAAGAACATGTTGGTAGTTATCATAACATTGTTGTGAGCTGAAAGCTGATAAAGAGAAATTCTATTTTGTGTTACAAATGTACAATGTAGCCAAGCATCAATTATAATTTTAAGTATTAATACTAGAACATGCAGTTTTTATAGCGTTTTGATCTGTAAATGGTTTAATAAATTATTTTGTTTACTGTCTTTCTACTGCTTTTAGCTCAATGAAACTAAAAATACAGTAAGCTACTTAGTGCAATTTGAAAGGTTGCAAACTTAAATTGTGTTTGGTCAGGACTTTGTTGATCAGTTTAAACTACGATCGGTTGTGTGACAGAAACTGCTTGCATTTTCTCTCTTGGCCTTATTTTGACTAGATCAGTGCTTGGACTTTGAACAATGTTCTTATTAAAAAATTCTATTGAAGTTTTCAATTTAAAAAAATTTCAACTTTTTAAGTTCTGAATTTAGTAATAATTTGCAATAAATAAAGTCAGAATTTGTGATTCAAAGAAGAATGAAAATCTATTAATTGATGTCCCTCCCAGCTTCTTATTAAATGCAGTTAATATTACTTAAGGGTTGGGGGGCTCAAACAATTTATTGGACCAGACACACTATGCTATGTTGCATTTAACCATTTACAGATTGGATATTCTGACAGTTAAAACTAGTCATTGCAGCTATTGATTAAACTGCTATCTTGTTAAAGTTGTGCAGAAATTGGAATTATACTTTTAGTAATTTTTAATATTTTAACCTTGGTCCAGTTCATCTGTTTCCTCTATTGTCAGACAAGAACACCTTGATTTTACTGTAACTTATGGTAGTTTTCTAGATAAGTAACTTGTAGTATTGAACAGAAGTATAATAAATTACTAACAAATTTTCTATTAGCATACAACAATCTTCACGACACTAGAACTCCCATGATCCCATACATAGCAACATTCCTATTGTTCAGGTGCACAGGATTCGTCGCGTTCTGCTCCTGTGCCATATGATTTGGGATGTTAGTGTCAATGTTAAGGTATTGCAGATTCAGTTGTAAATGTCATTCAACTTCCATCATCTGTCAACACTTGAATGAAGACACTGGCACACACAACGATGCACTGCTTGGGTCTACCATTAGACAACATACAACATGTTGCTGTTTAATGTGGCTGCATTGCCACAAGTCACACTCAGCATTGATCAGCCAAAGGATTGCCCCATCACAGAGCAGCTTATTTCATGCAAAGTTTATCTAGGAATGGGTGTACTTATCCTGTTTAATAACTAAAATTGTCGTACAGTTGATGGTGACATAAGTTAGTGCTCAGTATAAATATTATATGGAAGTTCTGCTTGATTTAGGATGACACGTTTTGCTTTATAGTATATAATAATTTTTTCACTACATTTTAATCAGCAAATTGTTAGCTTGTTGCTAATCTCAATAGATTTTTTTTCATTTTGTTTTTTTTCCCTTTTTATGAGCTTTTTACTGACAAAATGCAGATTAGCATGGTTAAAATCCATTTCTGCCAAATTTACTCTGGTCTGTTGGCTTATATTTCTGCAAGGTTTTTAGATTTAATGTTATAAACGAATTATTGAACATGATAAGTAAATTCAGTTTTGCTCGCATGACATGACTATAAGCCAGTATCATTACAAACCTTACAAGTGTGTACAAACAGTGTGTCTCACAGCACTGCAACTTTTTGTTGCACCAGGAACTTGTAAGTAGAAGCACTTTGTAATCTCTGGTCAATGTGTGGTTCATAAATAATTTTATCAGTATTTTCCCCATGGAGTGTTTTGTGCGTTTTCAGTAACCGACTATGGAAGAAAATAATGTTTTTTTTGAACTACCAGTACATGTTTTTAAACCGTGGAAACAACAAGAGTGATATTATCACGGCCAAAACAATTAATTACAAAGTGATTCTATTTGCCCTGTACGTACACACACTTCAGGAGTGTAGCACAGATGTAATATTTAGAATTACATTACTGTACAATACCTTACAATGTACACGATTGTTGTTATAGCCATGATCACATTACTAACATCTTTGCTTGGGCCTGTTGCTTCACAGTCTACTGTTTGAGTATAATTATGTTACTGTGCAGTGATGTTCCATGACTGTATTTTCAATTCAATTCAGTGGCGTGACCGGTCAGATTTGTAACTGACTGTTGCTTTATTGATAGGGTTGATCCCCACAGCTGCTGCTCCCAAACCTCCTGTTGTGAAACAAGGCTTGCTCAGTCCCCCTGTCAATGCCGTTCGGGGGAGGGGTGGAATGTTAGTTCATGCGCCTGTCATCCCTCAGTACAACCAACAAGCACCAGTCCAGGGGGGTTGTGTTGTGATGGCGTACGGGCTTCACGCTAACAAGATGAACTGTGACAAGCTGTTTAATATTCTGTGTTGTTATGGAAATGTATCGAAGGTACGTAATGAGTTCATGAACTCATAGATCTTGTATTTAAAGTGCTGCAACCTGAAGGCATTCAAGGACATTTACAATAATGGTGAAAAATTCAGAAAAAGGTAAAAGATAGAAATGTAAAAAGCATAAATTTGGTAATTAAACTTTCAGCAGATTGATTGGTAGGTGATGCTTGTTAATTCCTTATAATGATTGGAATATTGTGCTGGTGTTTTCTCATAGAGTAATTAATTGATAAAGTATACTGTAATAAATTATACTGGATTGAAAGGAGATGATTGACAGATGATATTTAAAATTCTTCCTGCACAGATCAAGTTTCTGTTGAACAAAGTTGGCACAGCAATGGCAGAAATGACGGACCATGTTGCCTGCAATACCATTATCCAGAGTTTAACAGGCACTGAACTGTTTGGACAGAAGATTGAGTTTGGGTAAATAAATTGACTTAGTTTGCGTTTAGCTCTGAAAGGAATGACAGATTAAATAAGTTACGAAACAAGTGATAACTTATTTTTGGTGATCGATGAAGGTGAAACCAATCAGTTTAAAAATTAGTTCATCCTACTTTTTAGGCGAAAACAGATAAAGAAAAAATGTATAATTTTTTGAAATTATGAAAAGATGCAAGATATTGATATTGATATTACGGTACAAAGCTTTGAATGTGTTCTTTTTTAATCAGTTACGCGAGTTTCCGGGCAGGCCAGCGAAAATTTGCGATAAAATGAAAACTCTTGTCAGTCAGACCTTGCAAGAAATTTGCTGATAAAATAAGAACTGAAACCTTGATTGAGTAAGTTAAACAGTTTCACGAGCAATGTATTGATAGATAAACCCAGAAACTTCTCTCCTATCCTTTAACGTATACATGTTAAATTGATGTTCCCTATAGAATAGAAAAAGTGACTGAATTTTTTTTTTAAAACCATCTTCTTTTGCTTGTTGTTTACACAGCTGCATGTATTGCTGTGCAATTTCTGAGAAATGATCCATGCTTAGTGTGCGTCTGTCGAGTTATGGATGCATGTGGAAGTTGGGAGATAACGAGAAAAGCGTTTGAGTGGCACGAGTCGAAGCCGAGTGCTTCTCAAGTTTCTCGAACACTCTCCATACTTCCCAAGTGGAACCATACCTCGATAGATGCACAGCTAAAGCATGGACCAATTCTATAAGTTCTTCACGACTTAACTTTACTTTACTTTATTGAGTTCGTTGCATGTTTATGTTACATAAAAATATAAAATATAAAATACGTTGGTAGAAAAAGTAAGTAAAATAAAATGAAATAAAATCAATATAGACAAAACCAGCACCGCAAAAATTAATACTGCAACAGGAGCAGGAGACAGGACAATGTCCCAGTTGATATCTTGCCCCAAAATAAACAAAATCGATCCATAAAATAGCGGACCGCCCATCCCAATCCAGACCATCCCTTGCCCCCTTCCCCATTAATAGACACATAAATATCACCCTATAAAACTAGTCCATAAATAGTGAACTCAGTAAGCAAAAACATTCTTTGTGAACCACTGTTCTTTCTGCTCTTCATTTTTTAGCAAAGTTTGTGAGCTCTTCTTTATTTATTGATTGCCACCTTCAATTAAGGACTCCGTTTACCATTTAAGAAATCCTTTTTGAAACCGCTTGCTTGGTCCCAGCTATCTTCCCAGATTTACATACGTATGTTGCGATATAAACATGTACAGGCCTCACGTCTATCGAGTTATAGGTGCACACTCGCGCCATACAAAAAGCGCGCGAAAAATTGCCAGCAGTGTTCTAAACATGTACAGAACCTGTGGTTTATAAGCTCACTTCATATATTACCTTCTGTTTTTCAGATACTCTAAGCAAAGCTTCCTTGTGGATCCCTCCACTATTCCTGTTCTCCCCGACGGTTCTCCTTCCTTTGTGAGTTTCACAAACTCCAAGAACCAGAGGTAAGATGTGTAACAGCAACATATTCAAACGTTTTGACAAGTCATCATTGGTACACCAGAAACTATCACACGGAACCTGTATTAGTGTTTTTGTCTTGGCCACTGCGAAGTCACCGATGAAGTTATGTACACTTTATAATATATTGGTCCCTGAAAGAATCAAAGACACATTTAAGGATGAATATCCAACTGCAGTGCACAGACAAACTAACTGTAATCGTGTTACTGAAGCGTTTTAACCCTTCTGCGTTTGTTGTTTTTAGATTTTGGTCCCCGGAAGCCAGCAAGAAAAATAGTATCCTTTTGAAGATATTTAATCTTTATCCTGCACTGACTACAACAAGACTTGCCATACAAGTTTTAAAACCGTTTTGAAAAAGTTTGATTCAAAGAGTTCAGTATTATAAGAATTTGTGAAAAATACTGACTCGTAATGGCAAGATAGTTAGTTTCAAACTCATCTCCAGTTACCTCTGAGTTTGTAAGTCAGTCAAGTTTCCCAAAGCTGGGGCTCAAATTCATCCATTAAATCGCAAGTTATCTTTCCTCCACACTCTGAAGCTTGGTTTTGTGTCCATACATACTCTAGAAGTACAGCTTTTTTTTAGTCGTCATGACTGAATTCATTTAAAACAGTTGAAGTAGCACTTTTAAATGTTTTTGAAGGCATAGCGTTTTAGTTTGCCAAAGTACCGTATTTACTCGATTAAGCCCCGCCCCCGAATAAGCCCCGCACTAGTAAGACCAAAAAGTAAATAAGCCCCGCCCCCGAATAAGCCCCGCACCCCAGTGGCCGAAACACTGAAGATGGTTTAAAAAGAAGAAGCGAAAGAACATAGTTTCCAGTTTTATATTAGCACCGAGAATTTATTGCAATGTTAAATTTACAACATTTTTTAGTTCAAGATGCGTATATTTCAGCCTCTTTTTCTGCAGCTCTGTCATTACAGGAGAGAACTTGCCACCTCATTTGGAGTGCAAAACCTCGTGCCTCCAATAAGCCCCGCCCCCCCGAATAAGCCCCGCACCAAAAAGTACGAAAATTAAACAAGCCCCGCTGGGCTTAATCGAGTAAATACGGTATACGGATTTTATATGATCTGAGTTTGGAAATATACGGACTGATAAAATTCAAAACACTGTCAGAAGATGATCGAGTTGATCGAAAACGTTTGTTTCACATATATAATTACACTTACGTACATGAAAAGTTAAATGAGAATATGACCTTGTCTATTTTCTGCCTATATTTTTTTATTTTCTTTCCTATATTTTGTACTGCTGGAAACGCCTTTCAGGTTTATACAAGGATACTCAAATGTCTTTATGTATGTTCTATGTAGAGAAAACATACCAAAACTAATCGTGATTTTACAATATATTGTTTCTTATGAAATGATCTAAGCGATGTGAAGTTGTTTCGTCCTGGGCACAGAAAAATATAAAATGATCAGTTTCAGTCCTTAAAATTTTATTCAGGAGTGTTTTCTCCAACCAAAGTTCTTCATTTTTATAATGCACCACCGGACATCACTCAAGATCTGCTAAAAGAGGCAAGTGATAAATATTCCCCGTTGGTACCTAGGCACAGCATTCAAGTAAAGCCCGAAAGGGCCCAATCTTCGGAGACACAGGGGCGAGTTGTCACGTCACATATCTGACCCTGTATTTAGGAAGCTTTTCAAACCAGGAGGACGATATCAACCCTAATGGCGGCAAACAATAGGCTTAATCAGTATGAAACTCGATAGCTGGACATGAACATGCATCACAGCTGACAACGATTAGATTTACCGTATAACAAAAGAAACTTAATTTTCAGGCTTTGTGTACGATGCAGTTATGGAAACAAAAATGCTTTAGAAATTAATTGTTCGTCCTCAAAGCTGTAGTCTCGGTTGCCTAAGTATTGCGGTCATACTTCTTCGTACGGAAGAGTCAGTTAAAAACGTTTGAATGGTGATTACATGCAGTTGGTACACATGTAGTTAGGTAAACATTTAGCTACACGTGTAGTCAAATGTAGGTAAACATGTATAGTTACACGTGTAGTTAGATGAACATGTAGTTACGCGTGTAGTTACACATGTAATTATGTAAACATGTAGTTACACGTAGTTATGTAAACATGAAGTTACACGTGTAGTTTGGTAAACATGTAGTTACACGTGTAGTTAGGTAAACATGTAGTTACATGTGTAGTGAGATAAACATGTAGTTACACGTGTAGTTAGGTAAACAGTCATGTAGTTACACGTGTAGTGAGATAAACATGTAGTTACACGTGTAGTTGGGTAAACATGTAGTTACACGTGTAGTGAGGCAAACATGTAGTCATGTATACATGATTTGCCATACCAGAGAGAATCTAACAGGCACCATATTGATTCCAGATGTGTACGGAAAAGGAGGTAAACCCTCCAATACACGTGAAGATCTTTCCGTCCTGTAAGTACAGCACTCTGTAAACCCTATGTAGCTATCCGTAGACCTCAGTATGTACCAAACCCTATGTAGCTATCCGTAGACCTCAGTATGTACCAAA
>JAOBYE010021013.1:8178-23109 GCA_025403585.1 Parazoanthus swiftii | reverse complement strand
GCTAATTGGTTTAGATTTGACAGCTCAGATGGAGGGTTGATCTCTGAATACAGTGGTTTCCGGGCAGGCTCATTTTCCCTTCCCCTCTCCTCCTTTTCCCCTCTTTATTTTTCCCTTTCCCCAAAAAAATGAGCCGGCTCGCAGGCTAGAAATCTTGTGGGACCCACTTAATGCAGGTAAGTTCACCAATGTTCAGGCGGTCAGTTTTCTGAATTCTTGATTCTTAATATAATATGAATGAATATTAACACAGTACAGTGTATGTTCTACAAGACTTGTACTCCTTTCTGTTTAAATCAAAGCTCATCCTCATGTACAACATTAAATTATTGAAGCCATTGTACACTGTACCTATTTGAGTATTTTTCTGGGTAATTAGTTACAGCCCAGATTAGGACCGTTCATTCACAACACTCAAACTGACAACTGCACTTCAAAAATACTATTAATAATTTTCTCCCAAATGTAACCCCCAACACTGGTCCCAACTGTAAAACTAATCCTAACTAGAAAAATTTTCACTTGTTCAAAGTTAAACTGTGATTGTCAGTTTGAGTGTTGTGATTGAGCCATAACATACAGTACAGCCCATCATTTTAGGCCCATAGCCAGAATTTTTGTTGGGGGGGGTGCAAGTTTTGTAAACTTGGACTCTTAAAAGCCAAATTTATGGGCCAAACACACTTATGGCCAGGTTTTTTTTAACAGTTTCGATTTACCATAGCACCAGCGGTTATGATAAGCCTCCTCAGGCTTCTTCATCATCTTATTAAACCTCCAAATGCAGACCTTTTTGGGTCGGGGGGGGGTGCATATGCATCCCACACACCCCCCTGCCTACACTGTATGGGCCTAGGTATATAATGGTGGGATATGGCTTCATTATGTAATTTTCTTTTAGTTTGATTAACTCAGGAATGTAACTGTCATTATTTCCTTTTATAAACAAGGTTTTCCACAGTGTAAGGCGTGTAACAAACCGGGTTGGTGTAACATCTCTGTAGAGTGCCCACCATGTCTGCCGGGATATGTACAAAGCAAACCAGGCCAGACTACATGTACAGCTTGTGGTCAGGGTTATTACCAGGATAAATCTGGGCAAACAAGTTGTATCAAGTGCCCAGCTGGTCACTATCAGAACAAAACAGGGCAGGAAGCTTGTATTCAGTGCCCTGCTGGGCAATATCAAAATTTAACTGGACAAATTACTTGTGTCAAGTGTCCACCAGGAACACATCAGTCACAGTCAAAACAGACAACGTGTTCGGCTTGTCAGCAAGGATACTATCAAGGAGGTACAGGACAAACTGAATGTATGGAATGCCCTGCTGGTCATTATCAAAATCTAACAGGACAGATAGCATGTGTTGGATGTTCAGCTGGTACAAGTCAGCCTTTACAGGGACAGATAAGTTGCCGACAGTGTCCACCTGGTAATTATAGCAGGTAAGAGAATGAGATGAGAGATGATCTAGAATCTAAAAAAAAATCAAAACTTTATTTAACATTGTTGCGCTTGGAGTGGTTGCCCATTCTCCCATGCCAGTGGCTTATGTTTAATCACTCGACAGCACAGATATTGTTGTGAAAGTCGGTTTTGTTAATGGAGGAAAACTGGAGAACCCAGAGAAAAACTCCCCAGAGTCAGTAGGAGATAGAAAAATCTCAGCCCACTTGCGAAGCCCAGGGTTCGATCCTGAGTGATGTACACTATAGTATGTTATGTTTTGTCATACTATATACAGTAATACTAAATATTAATACCGGTACATGTGTATTCATTACATGTATTTTACGATGTATTATAATTTATTATAATTTTATTGTTGACCATGATTTTGAAAAACTCCACAGATGTGGAAAATACCTCGGAAAAGTCCTGGAATTTTGCTTTAACCAAAGGGGTACAACCCTAATATACATGTACATGTATATTCTATCATACTCCTAAAATTAGTCTATAATATTTGATACTTTTTATGTTCTGTGATCAGTATTCCTTACTTTAACTTATTCTGTTCTGCCCCTTTCTTGTTAAAATTACTGTAGTACATATTATTGAAAAATAATATAACTTGTTTAACTAGTACTGCAGGTAACAGTTTGTGTCCCCCCTGCCCAGCTGGCCATTTCTCTAATAGTTCTGGCTCCAAGGATTGTTTCCCTTGTGCTGCTGGTAAGTATGATACATATAGTTTGTGTCCCCCCTGTTCCCTTGGTTATTCCTCTAAAAGTTCTACCTCCAAGGACTGTTTCCCTTGTGCTGCTGGTAATTATAAGTACATTATAATGATATAGTTTGTGCCCCCCCCCTGTTCTCATTCCTCTAATAGTTTGAGCTCGAAGGACTGTTTCTCTGGTACTGCAGATAGATCGGATAGACCTTTGTACTTCATACTAGTAAACACAAAGTATCACACTGTAGCAGAGGTTCATATCCCAGTAACTTACTTTCCTATTGCCCTTATTTGATATATTGGTTTTTGTACACTGTTCTTGTAGCTGGCGTGTATTAACATGTTTCTGCAAGTTCTAAATAAATACATGTATAGTGATTAATAGGATTTTGCTTTTTGATTTACTTATGTTTTGGCAAAGATACAACAAATTTTTGAATGTTTCTTACCTGTTTGCTACACTAACAAAACACCTGGCCAGTCAATTAGCGATATACAACTGCTGAGAGAACTTGAGGAAAAATTTTTTCTGATGGTCAAGATTGATCAGGGATATGTCAACAGAAACACTGTATTTCCTTGAATTAACACCACCCTTGAATCAATGCCGCACCTGAGAACCAAAATATTGATAAGTCTCATCCTCGAATAAATGCCACATCCCGGGTGCTGTATTTATTTCGAATATTGAACAAAAGAAAATTATTATAGTGCAATACAATAATTACCAGCCTTGTTATCAGCACATCCAATGTTTCTGGTATATAAACCAACAAAAAAATGACAAGATTATCATAGTTCGTTCATCTTAAAGCAGCTTTGGATACTTGCTTTCATTTATAATTATGTATTTCCTCGAATAAACACTCAGCCCTCGAATAAACACCACACCCAACCATGAAAAATTTAATTAATGCCATTGCACTTATTTGAGGAAATACAGTCTGTGACAGATATAGTACTCAGTAACAACAACAATGATTCTACGTAATTATTTCACTTAGTGTTACAGACGAAGATAAAAATTGAAGGTATGAGTGCTGGGACTCCAGAAGGATAAGCATGGGACTATTAAGTTTTAAACTAGTTATGGAGTCCCATCATAATTAATATATCAATTGAAAATAGATAAAGTGTGACCAAAAGAAAGTGAAGTAAAGGAAAAGTATGGTACCTACAAAAAATCAAAATCTTTTGACATTTGATATATTTAATATCTTTGACCATGTGCAATGAAGCATCGCTATAAAGTCTTTGCAACCTGATCTTGTACTGTAGACATCCTATAAATACAGTACCCATATGTACTGTTCTTAAATGTCACAGGTGCAGCTTTTGAGGGAACTGGAGCAACCAAATGTAACACCTGCTTTCCAGGTTATTTCTCGCCAAAAGCTGGGTTGAAAGTCTGTTCACCGTGTCGTGTGGGTGGGCACTGCAAGTAAGTCTGACAGATCTGTCTCAATACTTGCTTATCACACATCAGTATTAAATTAACACCCTTAAATGGATGCATTTGGACTGGTGAAAATTACTTTAATTAAAAACCCGAATTGGGGTACTCCCTATAGTTGGATGTCGGGGGAGCTCGTCGTATTTATTAGGGAAGACTAGTTTTGAAAAAAATTGTTTTTCTGCGTTGGCGAGTGAGCTGAATATGGGTTATGATCAACAAGGGTTGATAATGTATGTTTTTCGCCACAAGGTTAGATGTAAAGCTGACGCGTTTTCAAGCGTAAGCCCTTGATCATAACCCGTATTTATTAGGGGTTGAAATTGGCGATCTAGTATTTTTTAGGGGTTTTCTTGAGCAAAACCCGAGTTTTGAGAATACCTGGTGTTTTAAGGGGTAGTCCTGGTGATAATATATAAATGATGAAACGTCGCAAACTGTTATGAGAACAGCATATTTGATGGATATGGCTAACAATAAATGGCATTTGACTTACACGTTGCATTTTGTACGCATTCTGTTGCAGTAATTTTAGGGTGTTTTTAAGTAAGAGAGGCATATTTTTGGTAGCAAAACTTAAGGCCAGGTTTTTTTAGGGTATTTATTTAGGTTTTCCTGACTGACTGCTGACTGTTTTGGCAGTTTCTTGTTGCTACTGACAGTGCATTTTCGAGTAAATTCTCCATTTATTTGTCATAACCTTGCCTGCTTGTTCATTCACCTTACACCAAGCAATTTGTAACTATTACCATTATAATTGTTTTTCAGTACTCACTACAGGTAGCCCAGTATCAGTCGAATGATTTAAAAGTGGGCCTGATCATGGCGATAAACACTATTTAAGAAATGTTCCATGCTTAGCATGCGTTTTTGCACGCCGGAAGTTGGGAGAGCACGAGAGAAGCGTTAGAGTGGCACGAGGCGAAGCCGAGTGCTTCTCTAGCTTCTCGATGGCTCTCCCAACTTCCCATTCAAGTGCATCCATAACTGGATAGACGCACAGCAAAAGTATGGACCATTTCTTTTAGAACATTACCACTTAGTAATCTTTTTTTTCGGTGTTTCGGTTTTGCAATATTTCGTCCATTTCCGTGTTATTTAGGGTTACAAAATCCTATTCACCGACCGGATTGTTTTCGAAAAAAAAAACCATATCTGAATTGAAGTTCGGTAGTTCTCCTTCCAAATTCGTTTTCGTCAACTTCAATTGATATTTAGTTTTCGATTTGAAAGCCTTAAGTTTTTTCAAAGCACTTTTTGTTTATTTTCGTGTGTTGCGTCTATCGAGTTATAGATGCGCGATCGTGCCATACTAAAAGCGCGCGAAAAACTCCCAGCTATGTTCTAAAATGTTGTAATTGAACCAGTCACACAGGTTGCACCTTTTGTTCTGGTTGTGGCCCAGGAACGGACGCCCCCAACTTTGGAGATACAAACTGTACATCTTGTTCAGCAGGTAACATACAGTAGGCCCAGCACACTGAAGGTCCCTTGAACTCCAGACATGACTATCGGGTTTCAGAAATTTTTTTAAATCTAAAATTCAAGTTACTTCAAAGTGTTCATACAAGTGTTGAATAGTTTAAAAACTGAAGTCGTAGCATTACCATAGAATTCCGAATGTAACGACCCTCCCCCCCGATAGTAACGACTCTCCGAAATTAACGTCAATTTTCAGAGGCTGCTAACGGAAACCCGAAAATAACAATCCCCCGAAAGTACGATCCCCCGAAAGTACGATCCCCCGAAAGTACGATCCCCCGAAGGTAACGACCCCCCGAAGGTAACGACCCCCCGAAACTAACGATCCCCCGAAACTAACGATCCCCCAAAACTAACTTACTTGTAGTGTAAGACGCTCTAAAATATTCTCTTATCAACAATTAGTGATTGTCAGTTGATTCCAACGCAAAAACAGCAACAAATGCTGCCATCGTAAAAGGCCTTAAAACACGGTGCAAAGAGTAAAGACTAAGAGGGAGGATGGCACCGTGTAATAATAACACAATGAAGAAACCATAACTTTCCCAAATTTTCAGCAATGTCATGCTCATTTCCTTACGTTTACAAACAAAATATGGTATTCGAAGAAACGACCCCTAAAAAATAACAAACTGAAAATAACCATTCCCCTGAAAGTAACGTCATCCAAGGGCTGCTAAAACCGAAAGTACATGTAACGAGGGCCGTTACTCTCAGTCTTCTACGGTATTACATTTTGGGATTCACCAACATGGACACTACCACTCTGGGGAGTACTCGCTTTGAAAATGTTGCTTCTGATCCAAGCCTATATAGCTAAGCTAGTGACTAATAGAATAAAAATATCTAAAATAAAACTCTTTCCTCGACACTCTGGATTTCCGCGGATGCTTAATTTATTTAAATAAATGTGGTTGACAGGCTATGCCAAGAGCTCGTCACAGTTTACGCTTTGCACGAGATGTCAACCAGGCTATTATCAAACTCAGAGGGGGCAGAAACATTGTATAATATGCCCAGCAGACCACTACTGCCCTGTGAGTACAGTTTATTTGTTAATTTAATACAATCTTTAAACAGGAACATCTGTTAAGCTAAACGCTAGTTTACAAGAGCTCTGAGCCTGAGCCCTGTTTAAGGTTTATATTTACATTGTACCAAACGAACAGCTAAACAACTTTGACTGAAACAGGGACAAACTTTGTAGCGGGGGGGGGGGGGGTGGTTGCAGGGATTCTGAACCCACCTTTTTTCACCGTGAAAGTACATGAAAGTTCAAAAGCAAACTAAGTGCCAGTAGATCGCAGTGTTTTTTTTAAGGCCGGTACACCGGTACATTGTACCGACGTTCCCCCGTAGCTGTACCGCCTTACCCCAGCAATGGCGTCTGGCAAATGCACCAAATTGCATCATTTTCCAGGACTCTAAATTTCCAAAATATTCTGGGGGATGCCCTCAGACCCCTCCAGATGCTTGCACCTTTGGCGCTTGATGACTTCCAACCCAGGTGCACCTGCTTTCCCATTTACTGTACCCCATTTCCCAAGCCCTAAGAAAAACACTGGATCGTCACTTGTATGCACCATACTGATTCTGTAGACTGATAGTAGACTGAATATTCTACTAGGCAGACTCAGCTCAAACCTTGTTCTCAGTTATCTGGGTAATAGTCCAGTTTCGTATTCGCTGTTGCCGCTGATTACATTGACTACAGACTCTTTTACTCAGCCTTAGCCTCGGCTTGGTGTTTACATAAATAACAATAAAACAACTAACATCAAGACGAGGCTAACGCTGAGTAAATGAGTCTGTAGTCAATGTAATCTGCGGCAACTACGAATACGAAACTGGTCTTTTTCCAAGATATCGGCTGGGTCTGGCAAATATTGACCTCATGGTCACTGTACTGCGCGCGATCGTGCGTGTGAACTTTAGGGTCCTTGAAAAAGCGTTAAATGTCCTTTAAAAGTCCTTGAATTTTTTCCAAAATATCTGCATGAACCATGTGTGCTGTAGCAAGAAACCTTTGTCTTTGACTGCAATTAAGCATGTTTGCCTGAATTCGTCTGTTGATAGTTCTCTTATACACGTTATTTAGTATGGCATAACCTTTATATAGACTTGAAAATTGTCCCACAATAGCATTTTATTCGAAATGTCCTTTCCAGTTAAGATGGCTGTTATTCTTTCGATCTGAGTTTTCATAAGATCAGGTCATATTTTGACGATGTATCTTCGAATTTTCGATTCACAAAAACCTAGTGTCATACTGTCTGTAGTGGATGAAGATTCACAAGTATTTTGAGTTTTCTTAAAGCTAATTGTAAATATAAGTTGTTTATTGTTGCGTTTGAAAGAAATTCATAATTTTGGAGTTTTATCAAATAGCTGACGGCCAGCTATCCGAGAATTGACACTGGCTGGTTGGGTGCGTCACAACATCTCTCTCCCCTCCCCCTCCCCCTCCTATTTATATCTCCACACCATTCCTCCTACACTCGCTACCTAGCGACCCTTTAAGTTACTTTGAAAATCGGTCTCATTTCCAGTGGCCAGACTTCCCGCCGATTGCATGCCAGGCTCAGCAATATTGCCCACCCGGTCAAACGTCTCCCGGGAAGGAGTGTGGAGCACTCTATCGGAGAAAGCAAAACTCGCTGGTGAGGAACGGTTACAACACTTACTTTAGGTTGTTAAGCCCTGAATTTGTAAATCGAATAATGAAATACCGACAAATGCCTTTTTAGCAGGTTTCCATATTAGGATATAGACCCTATATTTTTATATTTCAATATAGCCCAACAATAGCCTCAAGAGTCAAGAAATTAAAAGAACATGTTAACCTGAACGAGGCTAATTCAAATAGGGACAAGAGAATATTCATATAGCCGCCATTTATGAATAGGGTCTATGGACGATGCAGCGCGACGTACTGTACTTAAACGAACGTAGTTTTTCATATAGTCGTCTCAAACGCCTTAAAGACTGAAAGCTTGCACAGTAATTAGCAAGACTTCTGGGTCCAATAAATTGTGTAGTGCATTCTAAACTAGATTTGAGTCTTTTTCGATCGTCCCACTTGCCCCTGATTTTCCTTTGTCCTGACGGACCTCCCCTGAATGTGTTGTTCTTTCTCCAGGACTGTGTGCCGTCGGGAACCCTGTATGGAATAATCGCCTCTGTTCTATTGGGTAAGTCATCGGTTTTTATACGAACTCTGAGCTGTCAAAGCTCTTTTTTAAAACTTATTATTGCGTTTAGTCTTTCGTGTTTTCCCCTTATGTCGGTAAGAACGTACGCACTTCTTCAAAATTAAGACCTGCAACTGGTTTCGTTTGTTTCGCTTGTGCACTGCGAAGAACTGTTGACATGTTAAGGCCCTGTTACACTGCCCAGTTTTCTCAGCAACTTGACTCGCAATGCTGTTGCAAGACAAGCTGCCGGAGAATTGCACAGTGTAACATGGGTTGTCTCGCAATTTTTTTGTTGTTGCGCGAAGCGTTGCACGAAGTACTGAGAACTCAGCTCTACTTTTCGCAACGAATCGCAGCAACTGGCAGCACTATTGCACAGTGTATCGCCCCTCCAGCAACTTTTCTCGCAATCTCACGGCAGTTTTAGCAAGGGCGAATGCGCTTACTTCTCGTTCTTTGTTCCGAGGAGCAGGGTGCAACAACAAGATTACCTAACCCGGCCAAAAACATTGCTGAGATCGATTTGTAGTGTAACACCCCACCTCGGCAACTTGCAACGCTACATTTTCAAGCCTTGCGAGACAAGTTGCTAAGAAAATTGTGCAGTGTAACAGAGCCTTTACGAGCTCATTCATTCCGTGAAACTGGTTTGAAACGTGTTTAGCTATGCCTCGCGTGATCCCATGATCCTTTGACATGTTCGGTGAAAAAACGACACGATTTCGGCAGAGCCCATTATTCGCGTTGGACGAGCGGATACAAGATATAAGTTGTTTTAGCAGAGTATACTTTTATCTGTCAAAGCCAATAGTTTTAACGTCACGTCAAAATATGGATTTGAAAGTTGTGGCAAATTTAAAGAATGTGTATCTCTCGTCTGGTCGTTCGACGCCGTGCTCGTGGCCCCTTTTGGAGCATAGGTTTGCCACAAATTTCCGCCGCAGCAAATAAATGGCTTGATTTGCGAGTGTTCTATGAAAGTAGATCTGCGGTTATCGGATCAGGAGATCACACTTTTGTCTGACCTCTACACTTTGACCTGTCCGCCGCATGAGTGACCCTGCCAGGAGTACACAAGACTCTGGCTGGCTGCTCTAGGGATCGTGGAAACACGCAAGTACTTCATGCAGTACATGTACTTCATAGCGATAAGAGAGCGACCTCTTCAGATCAGTCACCGGTTGTGCAAAATCCAGACATGTTACTCATACCGTTAGCAGGCATAGGAGGTTCATTTATAATGCAAATGAGTTTAATTACTTGTATGCATATGTGTGCTCGTGCTTATCGATGTTTAACTTCATTAACAACTGACCGTCCTGTATTTAATATCTTCTGTTTTCCAGCCTTTGCGATTGGTTGCTTTGTTTTGATTGGTCGATACCGTCGCTATAGAAACAGGTGAGAATTGTTTCATGAACTTGTACTTTGGAAAAGCTAGCACAGCTGTGCTATAGTAGTTTTGGAAGTATCGTAGGAGTCTGAAAATTGTATGAAACTAACCTTAGGATCTTCTTTCTTCTCTTTTTAGAACCTTGTCGCAACGTCAGCCCCTTCTGACTAGCTCCCATCCGCCTGTATATACTGGCTGGTAGTATAACGCAACACTGGTATATACGGCTGAGTAAAGTACTGTAACGCAATATATTGGTCCACAGTACCTGGTAGTACTGTAACGCAACACTGGTCCACAATACCTGATAATGCTGTAACGCAACACCTGTGTTGTCTTGTAACGCAACACTGTTCTGCGCTTGCCTTCTTACAGTCTTCACCTGAGGAGGGACGTTGGTTTTGATCAAAAATGATATTTTATTTGAACAAATGACAAGAAGTGATAGAGTTTGCGTTTTAATTTTACAGAATCATTTTATTACTTAGTATTGAAATATTCCGCGGTTTTCCGTGCAGAGGGAGCGAATTTATGCATGGAGATGGTCAACAAAAATTGTGTTTTAAAACATTCATCAAACGTTTTACCGAATATCAAAGCCATATCACGAACTAATTTATTATGACTCTATACAAAAAAGTGTATTATCTGCGGTCTGAAGAGGCTTGTGTTTTAAAGTGTTGATTGGGTTTGAAATTCTCCAGAGAATGACAGATTTGTAGTTATGCTGTGGCTTTACAGTTACAGTATGTAGTATGATCTTATTGCTGGGGATGGGCTATTTATAAATCCATATATTGCATGCATCAGTGTTTGGGGAATTTTGTCGTAGTTTATAGCATAGACACAGCTTCGTTTTATTGATTTTTAAAAAATTGTTCGATCAACAAAAAAAGCTTTTTTTAAATTTTTTGTCCAAAACTACCTCAGGTGTTATAAAATTGAGCAATTCAGTTTACTCGACAAAACTTGTTAGAAATACAGAAAAAAAGTCCCAAAGCACCAGGAACGACTTATTTGATCGCTACTCTACCTAAAACGTTACAAATTTGAAGCGGATGGCTTTATTTCGACAACAAATCAAACGGATTACAACCCAAGAGCTGAGGTAAAATTCTTGCCGTTTGTCCAAACGTTATGGTTTTCACTGTACAACGACTACATGGTGTGATATAGTGGAAGTGCGTGAGTCGAAAATCTGGAGTTTCACTTTTTAAAATAGGAAAGAATAAGTGTCGTGAGACGTCGAAACTCATTTTAAATCGTCAAAACTTACGAGTTTTAAAACTCGAGACATTTCTCGTACCCGTAGCCCACGTGGCCTACGGCCAATTACGGAAGTTGGAGATTCTGACATTTCGGCTCGTGTAATTATGAAATTTCTCACATTATTTTTCTTCATTCACCACATATCAGACACAGATCGCCTGAACCTTTCCAAAGTGATCAAGAATTGACAAAGTTCATTCTCCCTGCAGCGTAAGGAGTAGTTTTAGTTTCAACTAAAAGCCAGGTATCTCGGGCTTACCTCGGTGTAAGAAGCTTATGGCAGATATCACAGGCCAACCTCGTTCCCAGGGGCCTTTACTCTTTAAAGAGGAAAGGGCCCTGGAAACGAAGTTGGTCATAGGGTTCCCTGAGAGGTCTGCAAATGATGTCACAGTGTGGGTAATGAAGCCTATTTACTTCGATTATGGGAGGTGAATTGACGTAATTAACGTACTCGACGTCTGATTAACGTCAGATATATTGACCTTGAAAGTTTAATTTAACTCCCACAACTAAAGAATTTTTCCAGTCTATAAGTAGAAGCGTGCAACGCATTAATATTGTGGGGAGATTTATCGCCCTTCACCACTGGTGATTCCAGTCTGACGTCAGTCGCGGGGCTGTGACTGCTGTTGCCGATGTGACCTTGGCCGCGTGGGATCTGGTACTAGAGTGGACCCGGGAAAACAGCCTCGTCCCCAGGCTCTTTCTTCTACCGAGAGAGAGACCCTGGTTGGTCACGTGACACCCAGAATAAACGTGCATATGGGTTGTTTTGACGACTTTAACATCTTTTCCTATCTACACTGGTCTAAATAGGAACAAAAAGACCATCTTAAGCGCATCTTCCACGTTTAGTTTATTCGTTACCACCCAGAATCTGGGTGCCACGTGACCAGACCCAACCAGGGTCTTTCTGTCAGGAGAGAGAAGAGCCTGGGAACGAGGTTATCCGCAGAGCGGGTGATTACTGTTATTATTACGATTCTAAAAGGGTTTTGCGTATGCCTGAGGAAGCTTTCAAAGTTTCTGTAAACAGGCCACTGTTCAGATTTCTATTTCATCAAGTTTCAGTTTCAAAGACTGCCAAACGAGTACTATTGTTTAACTTCACTACAGGTTATAAATATTCCTAAATTTCAAGATTTTGTATCAGTTTGTCGGGAGCCGTCTTGAGAAGAAATCCCAAAACGCGAGACGACAAAAGCGTGTGAGTTGGCAGGTCTGTCAGCAGTTGCAGTAAAAAAGCTAACGACGTTTTTTTACCATAGTCACAGCTTCAACTGACTGCATGTGAATTTACTTATCTGTTGTTCTAGCAAGTTACTGCAAAGTTTTTAATTTATGCATTTAAATTATCTTTGCGGCGAGTGAGGCCATTATTTCGGAAGGAACGTTACCGGAAAACAATGGCCCTTTCTGAGATAGTTGGCCTTAATTCCGCTTTGGGACCTTCTTTCAGCCAATGATAGAAAAGCCCCTGCGTGTTTTTGAATAAATGTGAATCAACTATAAATTGTTCCTGTTTTCTTACTGGAGTGTAAATGTTGCGAGAACAATGGGCACTCTGCGCTATGCGAACACCCTGATTCAAAAGTATTTTACTCAAAACTGACAACGTGGATCGCCTTATTTTATTTGTTTACAGAACAACAATGACTTATGTTGAAATATATATGGAAAGGTTTTACCGGCACCTTTTTCTGAAATTGGAACACAATAGAAAATAGGCCCGGCCGCTCAGCTCATTTTTCCCGACTTTCGTGTTATATTAGGGGCGTCCGGCTACGATTTGTTGTTAAACACAATTCTGGTTGACAAGCTGCATAAATGTATCAAATGACAGAAAAAAATTAAAGAAGTTTAGAATAGTCCGTATCTTTAATTTCCAAAAACAAACTCTATGGACATGTTACTGGCGCCATTGACACCAAAGACTGCTAATTGAATTTCCAAAAAGAAAAGAAAATCAAAGCACTTTAAGTCCATTTGTAAAGAGAATTTGCTCGATCGATCCAGACGAAAAAATGTTGCACGCTGCGAAACGCTAAAGAAATTGTTCTGAAAATCGGGTAAAAACTGTAACCAAAGGTGGATTGAAAAAAAAGAAATGGCAATCGAATCAATCTTTCCCCCCTCTCACCTTCCCTAACGAATAATTACCAGCCCCTAAAACTATTAGTAGTCCCATTACAAACAGTGGAAGAGTCGCAGGGACTCGCTACAGTTCTGCATTTGTTCAAGCTCTTAGGGTTTAGGGTTAAAAAAAGTGAAAGAAAAGACCAGTCATTCCAAGGAAGAGCGAAAACCACGCCAAGGTTGTGGTGAAGGTGATTCTTCCGATCCTGAACACACACTGCCTGTCCTTGGCATATGAAGTGAAGAGAATCAGCTGTCGACGGTCCTTAAAAGGGTGCTGTTCCGCTTGCCACGCCTCAGACGTGGTTTTGTTCACCTTTGCATGCAGTCCTGGTATAAACACAGCGCAAATGACATTTTGATAACTCCTCATTAATGATGCCACGGGAATTATAGTATTAAAATACGGTCAAATGTAGCATTATTTTAAAGACCCGTACATTTGAAATATTCGAATTAATACTGATAAGAATAATAATAGGAATAGAAAAGGAACAAGAATAGGACTAGGATCAAAAGATAGGAATATGATTAAGAAAAGGAAGTAAAGGAAAGAAGAATAAGAATAGAAATAGGAGTAAAGATTGGAATATGAATAAGAATAGGAATTAATAGAAAGAAGATTAAGAATAGGAATTAACAGAATAAGAATAGGAATAAGAACAAGAAAAGATTAAAATAAGAATGAGAAAAAGAATAATACATTTATAAAGCGCTGTTCCTCGAGTTCATAATGTATTTTACGATCATGTCTGAGTGAAGACCAGTAAGTCCTAAAAGCCTAACACAGGTAGCACTGACTGAACTTGTCACTTCAAAATGAAACATGTTTTAAGACAATAGAGAACTCTCACAGCAGGTTGCCAGGGGGACTTAAAACTCACACTTACAGTATTCTAGAAGCTGTTTAAGATCACAGAGATTCTTACGCACGACGCTGGTGTTAACTTACCTCCACAAGAGCTTGTGATGTACGCCGCGCAGAAACAGGGAAACAGGAACAAGTACAAATGAGTGACTATAAAGAACCCGATATATACCACACTAACAACAGGTCCGTGACTTGCTATCTCTTCCGTGATGTAAACGATTGCTAATGAACAGGTCACGCCGTACAGGAACCAGTGACCAACAAACCACGGACAGAAAGCCGTTACTGTGGCTTTTACGATGTTACACAACTCTTCGTGGATCTCGATAGCTGTGTCCAAACTTCCAGGGTTCATGTTACGGATTCTTCTCAGAGCATCATCTGCCAATGTGCCTGTAATATAAAAGACGCGACTATGGGATCAATGAGGATTATGATATCACATAATGATCTCAAAAAAAACAGCGAGAAAAGCAATGGAGTTGTTTCATCAGCCCTTATATAACTTTTACGGTCTAGTAAAAGTAGCCACTTTCAAGAGCGTGGTACTTAATCCCCTGGACTGTCACCTAGGTATGTTCCAGAATGTACTAACTAGTTAAGTCACTTCACTTCCTGCTTATGGTAACACTTCCTATTCAGGTGTCACCTTCTGCTTTTGGTGTTACTCCTACTTAGGTGTCACTTCCTGCTTATGGTGTTACTTCTTACTTTGGCGTAATTTCCTGCTTGTGGTGTTACTTCCTACTCAGATGTCACTTCCTGCTTATGGTGTTACTTCCTACTCAGATGTCACTTCCTGCTTATGGTGTTACTTCCTACTCAGATGTCACTTCCTGCTTGTGGTGTTACTTCCTACTCAGATGTCACTTCCTGCTTATGGTGTTACTTCCTACTCAGATGTCACTTCCTGCTTATGGTGTTACTTCCTACTCAGATGTCACTTCCTGCTT
>JAOBYE010020902.1:0-23115 GCA_025403585.1 Parazoanthus swiftii | reverse complement strand
CTATACTATTCTGTTTAAACATGTCATGAACTGTATCGTATATTTCATTGCTAACAAAAGTTTAATAGACCAGCTTCGACATGGTAAAAATCAGCCTGAAACAAAAGACATCCTGAACACGAGCCTCTGGGAAATAATCCATACAAACTCTATATTCTATTCCCCAGAGCCTCATGTTGATGTCTTTTGTTTTCAGGCTGAATATTAATATATCGAAATTGGTCTATTGGCATTACAACAGTTTTTAATTAGCTAAGACGAAATCATTTCAAGATACTGAGTTGGTTTCTTAGAAATGTGTAAGTTGCATGTGTATATATATTGCACCAACTTGAGTACAAGAAAAGCTTTGTTAATAGTGGAGGAATACACTAACGAGTTTCTGGCCCTAAACGGCTTAAGATTACACGCTTAAAAAACTATAACTAATATTATAAATGAATAAATAATTTACTAAACTATAAAACTAAATCTACAAAAAAAAAACCCTACAATTTAAAATACAGAGTATAAAATATTTAAATAAATGAAAATTAGTTTCCAAGCAAAAAAAAGTTTTTACCGTCCTCTTCGATCATCCACGGCTTCAAAAGAGCAAATTCTGCGACAAAAATAAGAGAACATTTGCATTAACTCTACAGTCAAACGCAATCAAGTCAATCAAACCCGGGGTCTTGAGTAATGTAACGCTTTAAAAATAACTTTATCACCGCATTCATGGTGTTTTCTACCGTCACGGCTACACGTTAAACACTAAATTGACGGGTGAAGACATTATAAAACCTCTAACTTGCATTTAAATAATCTTTCGGGACGTAATTTCGACAACTGGAAAGTGCAGTATGTTGTAGCTTAACTTTGTTTTTCATGGTTGTTTTTCTCATCATTTGGAAGCAAATAAATGATTTTAGAACAAGAGATATTCGCTGACCTGCTCAACATACTCAAACACTAATAATGAATTAAGTCTTGAAATTTTGCCGAAAAATTTTGCTACAATTTTGAAAGTTGTAACAAAAATTTTCTAAGGAAGGCTAAATATTGCGTCACTTCCGTGAGCTAAACACTCCCTCTTGTAAGCCTAAAACAAAAAATCTTTCAGTGCAAAAAAAAACTTGTTTGAGATGAGAAAAATTCAAGGCATACTGTGGCAAACAATAAAAAAACTTGATCTTTTATTTAATTTTTTAATTTTATTTAATTTTAATTTTTACTTTTCAAATCATTTTTGTCTAAGTTTTTGCGCTGAGGCTGGACGTTTTTGCTTTTTGCTCTCAGCCACAAACGCTCTTTCAAAATGTTTTTATTTTCTTTTTCATTTTGGAATTGTTCAATTATATTTTTGTATACGCTCCGAATACCTGTTTTCAACATAAAGTTTTCATATATGTTACGTACTAAAATGCACTGCTCTACAAGACTTGTGCTGGCGATACCTAAATGAAATTAACGGCGCGGTAAGTTAGAATCGCCTGTTTATCACTAAATTACATGCTCTTGTGACATGTTTAGCCGCGTTTCCCAGTTCCCTTTTCAAAACTGTAGAGCAAACTTAACGTTCCTTTTCTGGTCAGTCTCAGCCTGATGATGTGCCTCAACATTCTTATAAAAAAGGGTTCTTATAACAAAAAGTAATTGCTTTAAAAAAAACAAACCAAAACAGCAACAAGAAGAACTTACCCGGTTTGCTGTAGGCAAGGTTGAACACAACAAAGAGAAGTGCCGAGATACAGAGAAGCGAAGTTTTGGCCATGTTGAAGAACGCAAACTAACCTCGATGGGAACTGGAACTGTACTGAGTTGAGATCCGCAAGTTGTAGTGGATATGCCAGCATTTTCCGCTGTTTATTTATACAAGGAAGTCAATTAGTACGCGTCACCTTCCGATGAACCTAATGCGCGAAGACTTCATCAATAAAGTAACTTCCAGCTGTCGTGCGTCCCACGATTCTCAGTGCAATTTTTTATTACAAGATAAATTGAAGCAAGTACGCTACTAATGGTTTTGTTGTAAAATAAACTTAAAATCCAACCACTAATGGATTTGCCTTTCAATTTGCAAATCTCATAAATTAGTAAAGGCCAGTAAGGGCGTCTTTTCTTTCAGAAGTTTACCTGCCTGTTCGACATATATAGTATATATCGTATCGTGTGTTAGGAGGGACATTCTTCTGTGTATTTCGTATACTTTTTCGACGCATATTTTGCAAAATGTGAGCAATTTAACTTAAAATTGCCTAAAACTTCTGCCTTGTCATGTCCTGTGTAAATAAGGGGTTTAATACAAACTGATGCGAAAACAATTATGGCTTTGAGAGACATATTGACTAAATGAACTCCAATCAAAAACAAAACATGGTGTTTAATCAATTGGTCTGTCATTTAGTGTGTTCTATAAAGAGAAAAATACATAAAGTATGAAGTTCACCTAAATTTAAAGTTCACTTTAGATCACTTATTAGAGTCAGATTTAAGATATCTATACACACTTTCGGAATTTTCAAAGGCGGTCTACTTTTATTTGGTGTCAACTCAGCAGACAGCTTTGTAACAGGTTCAAATCCTAGCTCAGTATTTGATCAAACGATTGTCAATTTGATTGGGTAGATTACTTTACACGACTTTTTTTTTCTTTTATTGCTCTTTATTTTCTCGGCAATTCATCCTCAAACTGTTATTTTAAAAACTGTTTTTATTTCTCTATACCGCAAAGCTTTGGTGTTTTATTGCTCACTCAGATTAAGTAAAGAATTTCAGTATTTCGTCTTGAAACGTCGATATGGCTCCAAGTCTTGTTACGGCTCCGAATCTTCCCAGCCACAAGATTGTTCATAAATTGTTTATAAACTTTGGGCGATCTTAGCCTTGTTGTCGTCATAAGTTATTCCTACAAAAAGCGTGTATATATGTTTCCATTCCACCACCACAAGTCCACCTTAGCTTTTCAAAAACACCATAATTGTACTCAAAAACTCTTCGATAACCTTTTCAGCTGAATGAGTTTGCTAAATTAAAAATATTGAGGGATAAACAAGCACAAAAAACCTGTGTAAAGCCAGACAGTTTAAGAATTTCACTATACATAACTTTGTTGAATTGAAAACTGTAACGTACAGTTTTATGACCCTGACTGCCACAAATCGTGTTGACGTGGCTGCAGCGGTAACAGTCTTTCACTTAACAGCACAATAAAATCCTATAGTTTTGATTAAAGTACATTGAAAGATTTGCACATGTTCACCCGTTATTAATATGGTTGTTATTCCCAACTCAACGTGTAATGCTTTAAAAGAGTTTGATTGAAATTCGACCGAAAACATTCTAGTTGTGCCCAATAACAGTGAAAATGAAACATAACACTTTGTTTGCATTCCTTTTCCTTTTCTTATAAGAACTTCTATCACTTTGGGCTGGGGCTGAACTTTCATTAATGTTTTCAGAATCTCAGCCTTAAATGTTCACAAAAGTATATTCTTAGTATCAATTTTTCCAAACTTAGTTGTGTGCCTGCATGTATGCGTTCAGCACCTGTTCCTGCATGGAACAACTAACTCAGTTCATCATATTTCATATACAGACTCAAACGTAGATCGTCCCTGAATCAAATTTAACGTTCTGTGTACTAGAATTGCCTGTTTATCCAACAATCTATTTTGAAACTGCCTGCATGCTGTCTTGTCATATTGAGTGGCAATTCTCAAAATTTTTAGAAACAAGCGTTCCCTCCTTAGTCTCATCTTAGCGTGTCTTAAATTTTGGCCATTTTTCAACATTAACATTCTTATAAAATGGTTCTTATCAAAAAGAGTAAAATCCTTTTTACCTCAGTATAGTTTGGTACATTAACGTTATGAATTATCTGAACTTGAGCAGATGTATGCAGATTTAAGAGGTTTGGCACGTTTTCTTAGCCCGTGTAAATTATGGATCACGGACACCATTGATATTTTAGGTTTGTTGTACGTGCTGCGCCACAAACGAGCTTAATTCAGTCGAATTTAGTTAAAACAGTTTTAAGTCTTTGCTACAACAACTTTGCCTAAATTTGGAAAAGAACAGACTATGTCCAGTGGCTAGCATGCACTTCACCAACGAAAAGCTTAACTTTTGATTTGGTTGGTTCGTGAATAGAAGCTAAACAAGTTTTTTAGTATAAAATATTCAGTTCCTAATTTACTCAATCTAAGTCAATCCCCACTTTTTTCCCCTTTACTGCCGTCCGACCGACCCAAACATTTTAAGGTTTGCAAAAATGGTAGTAATTAAACAGTAGTTAAAGAGGGAAAATCGTTTACTTTGCCGGCGTTTTCTCATGTTATCTTGAGTACGTCCATGTTCCGCTGATGAGGAAAGAATGGACTGCAAAAGGTTTTGGTGTCGATTTATTAATTGAAATTAGCTCTCAAATTAGTTTGAAATTTGATTTTCCTTTTTACCGACCAACCCGGCTTTATCTTGTCAATCCGAAATAATGTTGAACGAATACCAAGACCTACAAAGTGAGGGTGGCCTAAATTCCTTTGATACAAAAATGTTTTTTTTTACAAGCGTTTAATTCGGTAATACTCTTTTCTTTTTAATAACATTTTACGGAAATTCTAAACTGAAATATTTGATAGCTATATATCAAATAAATGCTGTGGCAATTTGCAGGACTTGCGTGTTGCGAGGAATCGGACTTAATGGGGCGAAAAAAAGTTCCAGAGTTGTTGTTTGACTTTGTACATTCTGGGGCCATTAGAGGTGATTTGGAGGTAGTTTTTATTTCGTAGTTGCCCTCAGTAAGAAAGAGGGCACAAGGAGGCAACAACTGAGAAAAGGAAGCTTTATTTGTGCCATTTGCACCTATTATTAACAATTTCAGGAAAGAGATATCAATTGCCATACAAAGTCTTATAAAATCAACTCGAATCATACCGACTAAATACTAACTCTAAGCTTGGGCTGCCTGTGCCGTCAGAGGCTACCTTGATGGTCAAATGCCCGACCCTCTCCGACAATGTCTAAACGAGTAAGCAAATGGATAATGTAAACATTCTTTTTATTAAACGAAACAGTTTCAGCCTGATACAACTGTATAAAAACAAAATTATTGACTGGCGCTAACACGATCCTCTACTTATTTCTTAATTCGTCATTAAGACAGTAAATGAACACGAACTGACTTGGCCTGTTAAAATATCAACTCAAACTGTTCATCGTATTGAACATAGTTAACTCTGGTTGAAGGTAAAAGGCTTACCTAAATCTGATCAGTAAAACTAGTTGTTTTTTATTAGTACATGTGATTCAAAAAATTGTAGGCCAACGGGTCGCTAGAGTTTGTTATATTTATATTCAATACTCACTTTTATTTTAATGTAACCTCGTACCGCATCGATATACCGCGTATTACAAATGAAAGCGGCTATTTTCTTGGCGCTATTTTTTTATGTTTTCAGAAAAGAATAGCTTTGCTCGACGGAGACGTAAATGTTACTGAAAGCCATCGTGAACATACTGTGTACTGTTAACTGTCAACGAGTTTTTAAATCTGATGTCAAATACCCGGGGCTTGGGAACGTGATTAAACGTCAATTGCCCGGCCTCGCATCTGGAACTCACGACAATTGTAGTGAAATGTCCGGGGTTTGTCCAGGGACGGATGTTTGCGTTATTCCTAACCGGAGTAATCCGTTTCAATCTTCCTAGAAATGAAGATAACCGTACCATAAAACAGCGTTCAAAGCAGTGCGTAAAATTATCTGTAGTGAAAGTAGTTTTTCATTTTAACGTCTTGTCTAACAATGGAAACAGCTCATTTCAGGTATTTTTATTAGTTAACAAGTGCAATGTTGGAGTTTAAAAGGAGGACATTGTTTTAGAAAAAAATAATAGAGAACTATAACACGAGCAACAGAAACCCAGCCCCGTAATGCACAAATATCCGGGGGGTGTATTCACCTACAGTTTGGGTGGGGGTGTGCAACCTTGTCCCGATTTTAGACCTGAAAACTGCAATTTCTATATCCTATTTGGACCAAACTGAAGAAGTCGATATACCTTATTCAGGAAAGAACAGGCGAATAAGCTCGTATTTTATCGATTTTACGTTTTACTGACAGTCCAGAGTAGGTACCTTGGAGCAATTTTAAAAAAAACTTTAATGATCAATAGGTTTTTTCCAAACCATACCCTTTCAGACCACTCAGGCAAACTGTGTATTCTTTTGAAGAACAAGTTGGCCCGAAAACCATGCCGCAAACTTTAAGTGCAGTACATAGTAACGTAAGCCGTAAGGGGACCGGTAACCTCTTCCCCCAGGAGGAAGGGGGACGGGGCTGACTATTGCCTTCATCGTTCTTGTTTCAGGAATGTCTTGATCCTTGTCTGTACAATTATCTAAAGGGAAATATTTCCAGATTTGACTAAATTCAAATGAGCCTAACAGCAGAAACAGTCAACTGGTAGCTACAACTGGACAAACTAAGAGTTATTGAGTATTTCTGCCTTTATTTATAGTCTCTCTAGAGTTTTACATGTTTGTTTGAATTCTGTTCCATATTTAGGCTTTACAGTTCATTCATCGTTCTTTATCTAAAATATTTTAAAACAGCTCCTTTCCGAGTTACGTTTCAGATCCGGCAAACGAAAGTTTTGGGTTAGAGCATACAACAAATGTAGGAAAAACTTCAAGTTTTTATTCGCCCGAACAAAGCGTAACTCGGAAATGGGCTAATAGGCTGGACATCTATCCGCTGTTCTGGAATCAGCCCGTGTAAATGAGAACACAGGCTCGTCCTAAATACTGCCCCCAATCTTCAATAAGCTTATCAAGGTACAGAGTACATCCAGCTAACATTTGACCTACAAGTCTTCCATTCTAAACCAACCTGTAACGCAAACAAGAATGATAAGTTAGTAACTAAACGATTCCACGAAAGATACACACCCGCCTTCATACAAGAAGTTAATTTCATGGTTTAACTGTGAGATTTTCACTTCACGATGTATTAACTTGCAGAAAAACAATTATCTTAACTGTTGTATTGGTTTCATAAGTTACGTCTTTTATATTTTTTCAAGTAAAAAGAAAAAAGAAAGAAAAGAAGGCAAAAGATAGATCTATGATACTAACTTTGGATATAGCCGGAAGATGGTGATGGTGATGCAAAACTGATGATGATGATGATGATGATGATGATAATGATGATGGTGATGACAATGGTGATGCTGATGGTGATAAATTGCTGATAATGGTAGTGATAATGATAATATTAGTGAAAATGATAATGATAACAACAACAACATCTTTTGTCGTATGATGATGATTGTAATAATGATAGTGATGACAGCTGTGATAGTGATGATGATAGTGATGTATGGGTGATGATGGTGGTGATAAATCTGATGATAATGTTAGTGACGATGATGGTAACAATGATGATGATAATGGTAATAATTAATATTAGTAAATAATGATAATAATATTAATAATAATAATAATAATTTTGATTATAATAATCCTTGTCTTACCTAACAGAAACCACATGAAGAAGGACACACGTCTTTCATATACGTTTTGTGAAACTCATCCAAAGTGCACATGTAGAGCATACAGTCACAATCCTCAATCTTGTCAAAGCAACCTGTAAATGAGCAAGAAGTAGAGCTTTGTATCTATGTTTAAATACGCAGAGCATACTAGATTTTATTATATGGCTGACTGATTTCGCGTGCTGTAATTTGTCAATTTCAGGTCCGTAAGTAGAGTCCGTATGGACCTCTAGTGCTGAATTGAAACTGTCATTTAGAGCCTCACTTGCTTCCAAAAATCAACAAAGCCATGTAAGAAACTTATTAGCCTCGTTTGCCCGGTCCGTACGGCAAGTTATGGAACCTCGTTTTTTCCTACCTTGTTTTGCTTGCTAATGTTTACTTTGTCAGTAAAGAAGAGACCCTTCAGTTTTGTGTGTTTTAGCTTATAATTGTCAATCTGGCTATGTGGAGTGCTATGACTGCATTATAACTGATCACGTGACCTACCTCGCCTGCCGGGAAGCACAGAATCCCTGACGAAATGTGAGCGCTTGTTTATGAGCGAAGCTAGGTACAGGTTTCGCTTCTTCTCATCTAGGAATATTTAATCAAGAATAAATAACTACATGTTTCAGTTCGGTATATATACTATCCTTCTCTTTCCTTCGGATAGGTTCATTTTCATGTCCTTTACATTCCATTTATATAAATAGTTTCAGATATTGTCATTTATAGTAATCTTTTTTGACCACCACGCCACTGAAAATCCTCTTCAGTTTGGACTTGTAGTTGATATAAAAATAAATAAATAAACAAATAAGCAAAAATTTTAAAAAGAAATTAAGAAATAAAGAAGTAAATATATAAACAACTAAACAGTCAAACAGATAACAAAATAGATGACAGAGAGCCCCATCTCTTAAAAGTCTTCTTTCAAAAATGCAAGCACAAATGTATGTTTACTGATCTGTCTGCCAGAACAAGAAAGTCAAAGTCATGCTGTTACCGAAGCTTATCGGCCCTAATCAAGTAACTTTCCACGCACAGCCAAATTTAAAGAACTGAAATCTAAGACATTATATGCTTTTCTTATCAAGTCGTTTGTTAAATAGTAGCTCTCATAAGGTCAAGACGCTTTTATATAAGTCCCATTTACACGAGCAATTTTTCCTTGACAAATTTGCCTTGACAAGGGAAAACTGCTCGTGTAGATGGAGAATAGTGGAAAATTTTCCCTTGTCAAGGAAAGGCTGGTATGCTAGCTTTTCCTTGACAAGGAAAAAATGTCAAGTCAGAAATTTGCTCGTGTAGACGGACAACAAGGAAAATGTGGCAAGAATATTATTGATTTTAGCTCGACATAAGACTAGGACCAAGTTTTCGTAAGTACTCCACTGACTGCAAGGCATTGCGGGCACAACCAAATTTGACGTATCCATGGCAAGGAAAACTTGCTCGTTCAGGTTTACACGAACCAGGAAGCTTGCCAATGAAAAATTGTAAAGGAAAACTTGTTGATCATCTACACGAGCAGTAAAAATTGAAAGTTAACTTGTCAAGGAAAACTTGCTCGTGTAAATTGGGCTAAATGCATTTCCACTTTACCATGTGGCCCTCTCCACAATGCCACGGTTACCCTACTCAGTTCGAGAATTGTATGGATTCTTTTAAGTCCCCTGAGATAGTGTTTCAAGAGACTAGCCTAACCGCTTAATGTCCCTGTTCGTAACAAATTGTTGTTATTAATGGCTATTAATTTGTTTGTTTTTTCTTACCACAAGCTTTGCAGGAGGCTGCACAGGCTCCCCGAATCTCTACATCACTCTCACATCGACCAGGCTTGGCCGCGAGGCACTTGCACATCTCAACGTCGTCCGTACATTTCTGAGCTGAATACAACATCCAAAGTGCAATAACAACTGGTTACTTTAATTCATGCATAGGTCTGCTATATTTGACCAATAACACGCATTTTTTCTTGTAACAACCATACTAATAAAAACGCCGAGGCTTTCTGCAAGATGGCTTTCATCTGTTTTAATACCATTTGGCTAACACCACTAAAATTTACGAATGGCTTTCTTTTTATCATGACGGATTCTAGACAGTTTCTGCTGAAAGGTGTCATAACATCTGTGAAGATCGGTTTCAAAATTATCAGGAAGATGGACAAACACAAACAGGCGAACAAGGCGTAGAACTCTGGACTTTGTTGTGCAGAAGTGATCTACATTTCGCAGTAAAATTCTTCATCTGGAAATGCATGATAACGACTTCATAAAGTAGTGCTGAATCACTTGTATGGTAAACCAAGTTAGGAAAACCCGAAATAACCGCCACAATGAGTGTAAACGGAAGCAAATCTTTATAGGTGTTAGCTAACAACTGGGTCCGCTCAACCAAGAGAAGCTGTGAAAGTAAAACACATTGCAATCAGTTACAATCCACTTACCATCATACTGTTGTAACGCTTTCTTTGCTTCCCACGATTTCACATAATCTGTTGAAAAGGAAAAATTTGGTTTCTTAAATAAAAAATATACTAAAACACAGTATCTTTTTCTTTGATTCAAGACCAGTGATGACTTCTGTACATTGAAACGGCTGAAGATCCTTTCGAAGATCTTGTGTAGATCTAAAAACCATTTTGAACTTGAAAGTCAGAACTAAACTCTAGTCTGCTAGAAACATACTGGTAAGCATGATAGATGTTGTGTTATTTTCTTGGTGCGTTTTTATGTTTGTAAAACCGCAAAGGGTACGGTAAAACTTTGATTCAGCAAAATGCCCGCAATGTTTATCAAAGTGTCCGAATTTTTTGTCCGAAATGTGTCCTTAACGAGGTAAAAAAGTGTTCGAAAACTAATCGTCCGAGGTAAAACGTCCAAAACCAATAAATATAAATTCTCTAACATACCTTCTCTGCCGCAAGTGAAGCTAAATACGAGAAAGAGAAGGACGGTGGCACACAGAATTGTAGTTTGGGCCATCTTGAAGAGGGTAGATTAGTCTCTTTTTTGCTAGAAACTCTTGAACTTTGCACAGTTGAGACAACTCTACAAGTGTAGTGGATGTACAGGGGTTGTTCCCGTATTTATACCTACATGACAGAGTCGAGAATTCGCGTGGGGCGCGCACTGAAATGAAAAATTGTTCCCACGGAATCTATCAGTTTGGTAAAACCCAGCTGTTGTTCTTTCTTTTCGGCCATCCTCTAATTGCATGTTTTCTTTGTTGTGAGTTAACAATTCAATCATCAAACTCTAACTGTTCTGGTTCTCTGTCATATTATCTTGTCGAGATTTAAGAACCGCTGCTCACAATACAGTCCGGTTCCGGTTTTATTATTATTTTTAAACGCAATGCAATGTTTCATATGTTTAACAATTGTTCAAGCATTTTTTTGTACTAAACTCATCAGAAAAATTGTCCCAACTGGTTTGAAAGACCAAAAAAATTAGTGTTTATGCTTTTTGCCAAATGTGCTCAGAAACTGAAAATGTATCTTTTCACCATCAAGCTGATATACGTAAACACTTCTAAATTGACACTCTCTTGTTCTTCAGACAAACCGGCACCAAAGTTTTAATTATACAAGGTCAAAGAAAGAAAGAAAGAAAGAAAGAAATAAAGAAAATCCAAAGTTTACCTATATATGTTGAACGGTCCAATTTGCTCACCCTTTTTATTACATTTCGTTTGTTAAGCCTCATGTTATATGCATAGTTTCGGTCCCAAATTGTCAATGCGGTAGTAAAATTACTTCAGTTGAAACTTGCGAACTTCACTCGCGCACAAAACATCGAGGGTTGTGTTGACAGAAGTCAAAGATTGTACTAGGATTTGTATCATTCTTTTCCTTTATGCGAAATTTTTCTTTTATCGTTAGATTTTGCCCTTCAAAGCAAGTGCGATTTGCATATACCGGTTACTACTGGAGGTCATGGGAGTCATTTACTTTAGTTTAATTAAGAAAGTTTGTCCTCGCGAATTAGTAGATTTAGATGCAGACTCAGTTATAATCTTGATTTCTGGCATTACCTTATTTATTATTAAAAAATAACGAAACACCGTATTAACTGTTTAGATATGCCCTTATGCAAAGGCGCAACTGAGAAATGCTGACTTCAAGTTCATATGGATCGCACTCGATTTGATTTATAGTTAGTTTAACTCGATTTGCACCTGTCAAGCTACGTTTTAAGTATAAAATTCATAGGTTTGGTATGTCTATATGTTTAGTTAATAATTGAGATGCACTATTCAAGGATAA
Source organism: Parazoanthus swiftii (assembly GCA_025403585.1). Taxonomy (NCBI): domain Eukaryota; kingdom Metazoa; phylum Cnidaria; class Anthozoa; order Zoantharia; family Parazoanthidae; genus Parazoanthus; species Parazoanthus swiftii. The sequence goes on along the minus strand of JAOBYE010020902.1, from coordinate 11,324 downwards.
GCTCGTATAATTCTTAGAGACGGATTCATTATAGGGCTGTATTCGTTTAAAATCCTTAAAACCTTTACGCTTTTAGACTTAGAAACCGCATTCATTCGCTTAAATCAAACTGGGAAACTAGTTTGAAGAGATTAAATCAGAATACTGTATAGTTTGTGTATAACACAGCAACTTCTGTTAGTTTCCCAAGCAATTTGTTAAAGTTGTTGCTACCAAAATAAATTTGCTATCCATGCAGTTACGAAATTTGGCCGTACGTGCGAAAAGCAATATCCTACATTTGTTTCAGCAAAAGTGTTTTTTTTGCTCGGACCGGAACCGGCGTATTAATAGTTTCTGGGTATACCAACTCTACAAAGAAACTTTGTACACAGCACAAATTAACTGTACCTTTTTCAACTGTTAAAAGATGTTATTATTATTACCGAATACAGATGTTCATTAAACCCACATTCCCATCAACTTTATTAACTACGATTGCCAGCGTCATTTTGTTTCCATCGATCTTATGTTGAAAACCATCTTCTTTCAATTTACGATAATATATAAATTTAATCATTCCCGTCCAGAACATAAACGCAGGTGCAAAAAATTATCCACTCTTCTTCTAGAGTGTTAAAACAAGTTGCAGCACTGACGACACCTTCTAAAAATCTATAATTAAAGCTGAAAAAACTGAGTTTTCTCAAAAAGCATTCCAGAGAACAAATTGTTTTTGTGAGAAATCATATCGATATACCTTTCTTGTCGGTAGCAACAATGAACAAAATTTGCGCTTTAAAAATTTCACTCTCTACCGTGTAAACATTGTCTCACTGAAAATCATAACTTAAGGATTCTTTCCAATTGTAGGTTCTGGGAGAATTATTGGTAATCTTCGTGGAAGAGAAAAGTGTGCTCCTAAAACACATGGGACGGCCAGTCTAAGTACCGCAAATTTTATTGGCCCATGCGCATGTATATCCAAAATTTTTTGACAAGAATCCCATATATATAAAGTATTTGTATTACTGTAGTGTATTCAATGTCCTTCTTGTAAACTGTTCGGTTTTTTCTTCTTTATTTACATTTCAAATGTTGCAATAACCACACTAGCCTGCCTCGATTGGTGAATACTACTTAGTACAGATTAATGCCAAACAAGACTTAATGACTTTTAAAAAAACTTCCAATAAACTCGACTTAACTATTATAAACTTGACTTGTCCTGCTATATGTCCTGCAAAGTTGGTTATTTCAGTATTGTTGGCAACCATATATAAAAGAAAAGTTATTATATTCAATGAAAATGGGAAACGTGTTTAAGGAAATAAAGGCCTGATTTTTGCAAAATTGTTTCGATCGATGCCTGTCCTTACGAGTTGGCTTTTACGGAAAATCAGCTTATCGGTTTGACGAAAAGGGCTGGTTTTCTTGATGGTTTGTGAAAGACATACATTGCACGTGAAAATATTGTTACACCCGCCCTGCAAACACCCGCATGCACCCGCGCTCTGGTGAAGAAGGTCAGAGTTTCGCGGCTTTAATCCATTAACAGGCCCAACTAGTTCCGATTGCTGTCGAGTTTCATTTCAGAATTAACTGCTATGTAGACTATGCATAGCCGATTAAATTTTAATTATATTCTAGTTACGGCCTTGAATTATATTTAGGCCGGGAAGAAACGATCTGGGCTTGGGATCTTATACAGCACATATTGGAGTCGTATCGTTAGAATACTGCTCAAACTGCTCAAACTTTCGCGAATGCAAAATAGAGAAAAGAAAAGCCGTAGCTTAGCTGTAAGCTGTATCTATAAATCGGTAAAATTTTATCTATATAATTTGTATTCCTGTTGATGGAGAAGTTTTTAAAAAAATCACTTCCTTTTTAAAATAAGCTGTTTCACTAAAGGGTATTTTCTGTAGTTTCTAGATATAAGTTATTACTGACAAGATAATCCTTTGACGACAAATTGTTTTGAACGCAAACTATGTTTGCATTTATGCATTAATGGTCAAAAAACTCTGTAGATAAGTTTAACCTTAATGAAGAACCGTTTGCTGTTTTAGTGCATGTTGTTTTTGAGAAAAGATATTTTTGTCTTCAAATCTGCAGTAAATCCCAAGACATGTAAAGACTAAAAAAATGATAGCCAAATACGAGTCTTAATCCGTTAGTTTCTCAATGCCTTTAGTTATAAAAGCTCTGTTACAATCTTTTGTGGTGAACAAACAAACAAACAAACAAGGTATGAATTCTGTTTTGACCAACTTGCTTTTCCCACTATTGGTTTGTTTAGATTAAGATTCATAGTAAATAAGTGCAAAAATTGCTTTACTATGCTTTGTTAATTTGTACTCTCCTCCTGTGTTATAGAAGTGTGCTTGTAAACAGTAATTGTGTCTTAAATAAAATTGCTTACTTAAGCACTTCAGCTTTTGATGCGAAAAGTGACCTATTTATGCGAAATGGAAAAAACCTGTACTCAAATTCGAATTTATAGCACGACTTTTTTCTTTGAGTTTTTTTCTAATTTAGAACTCTTTGAAGATTCGCACCTGCATGTGTTCTTTTCTAAAAGCCTTAAATGTTTCAATCGAATTAGCTAGTCTCCCTCGCAGCCGTATGCAATGCGCGACGAGCAGAAAGAACGGCTGCAAGGGAGACTGCTAATTAACTGGTCCCACGCGCGTCAACGCAGGTGTAGATAGGTTAAGCAAACTAAGGACAAACTGTTTAAGATCCTCGACTGATAAAGGGCATTTTGTTTTTGCTTGGCTAAATATCTTTTTGTTTTCTGAAGATGTTCTGTCAAAACAAGCCCCGGCCATTTACATTCCTTTTTGGATCTGCAGTATAAGAAGCCTTCGGTTTGTAGTTTATCATATTGACAATACTAGTTTAATTATTTATCAATATTCAATCCACGAAACAGAATTTGCCGGTCCAACCTTTGGAGACAACAATCAAAAAAGGATAAAGAGATCTGAACGTTAACCCCGCTGTTGCAAAAAAAGTGTTTTTTCGATTGCATGGGGTTGTTTTCAGTTTCATTTTCAGAATCCTACCAACACAAAAAGCCATGTTAATCTTAATTTCTGGAGCTCATTACTTTTCATGACAGTTCGATAAACTGATCTTGAAACTATTCCAAACACTCGTTTAGTGTTTGAATCAATTTCAAATTCATGACAAAAACATTTCTTAATCAACACATTCATATGGCACATTAACTCGAGACATTTTTTCAACAACTCGTGCTTCGTGTTTTAAGGCGCGTTTGAAACACCAAGAAATAACAAAAGACTCGACCCCAAACAGTCTCGTGCACTCGTGTGTCCCGATGTTTGGGCTCCCCCCTGTCCTTCCCTTCCCTTCAAAGACTCGAATGTTTTCTTTTTACACATTTCAGCTGCACTGACACTTGACTCACACAATCATAATTAAACTTACGTTACTGTACAAACAAAAAATTTCATTCTTCACCGAACTGAAAAGGGAACCAAAAAGTTTAACATTTAGTTTCAGTACAGACAGTGTAACTTACTTAAACACCTAGTTTATTATTAGGAGGTTAACTATACCTTTTTAAAAATTTTAATTTTTAAAATTGCTTTTCTTGGGAAAGTAATATCGCCCAAGTTTGAAAAGGAGAACGGAATTTTTCCTTGTTCATTTCTGATGTTTTGAAAAGAAAAGTGTAGCTGAGTAATAGCTCGCAGCGTAAACGAGAATCTTTCCCTGAACGGTACCAGAAGTTTCCTCTAACTTGAGTGTCAGACCCACAAAACCTTCGGGGCCTGTTTGTTACAAGCGCGCGCTCAATTTGACATGAAAAACTCACGCACGGAAATGACGCCTCGAAGAAAAAATTGACAAATTAAAATTCCCCCATCCTACTCCTCCCCTGGTGGATCTGTCACACTGGCTACTAAAACGCAGAGCTTGTCAATTTAGTTGGTGTGATGACTTGAACATTTTTTAGTGATTCAAAGCTCCATCCAAACTAGCCGTGATAATTCTCAATCGCAAAAGGACCCTTCAGGGCCGTAGCAAGCCGTGAAAACTGGGGGCACCGCTTAGAACCGAAAGTGCGACCTTCTAAGGGGGTCCGGGGGCATGCTCCTCCGAGAAATTTTTAGAATTAGCTTGTCTAAAAACGTATTTACTTGCTTTTAAATGCCATTTGAAATAAAATCAGTGTCTAAAACTAGTAAATATTCCCAATTTTTCTTAGACTTGGGGCAATTCGCTGAGCTTGACACATTTGCAGGGAAAAAACTGGGGGACCGTAAAAGTTTGAAAGAGACTACACTGTATTAGAGCTAGGCAAGCGAGCTTCGATAAAGAACAAGTTCTGCCATTGAATATTTGTCTCCGTCACGGCTGAGGATAAGCAGCGACAGCAGAACTAATTTCAGGGACGGAGACAGGGGGGGGAGTGTTTTCTAAAAGAAATGTCAGTCTCCAAGCTTAATCAGAACAACCTGTAAAGGCACGAACAAGTGAGATCTGATGTACCCTGTGTATTAACATTGTATTTTCAGTGTTTGTGAGAGGAGAGAGGAAAATAAAATGCGGTAAGAGTACAAGGATTGATCAGCTGAGAATTAGTTGTTATTAACACTAGTTACTAACAACTGCAGCAACGCATGGCTCGGAAATTATTATAGAGGGAGCGCAATGAATGTTGACTACGACAACAAAAATTGGTCATACGTGATTCAAAATTAGTGAAAAACTGTTGATACGAAATTCAAACAGTAAACTTGCAGAAAAAATTCAGAAAATTTAAGTTATGAGAAAAATTCGGGAAAATTTCCGATGACATATCACTCAGAAACTGTTAGCCATTGTAACATATTGATAAGAAAGCATAATTTAGGGGCCAACCATTTTACTTTTGAGGGGGGGGGGGTTGGTGATTTGCTGTGGGCAGGAATTTTTTTTAACCCCTTCATTGACAATAATTTTTTTTCCTGGGGTTTTTGCTTGCATGATATTTTTTTCTGGCTCCTTCCTTCTGCATGAATTTTTTTTGCGGTTGAATGGGGTTGGAAAAGAAGGCATTACATTGTAAATCAAATTGTGTATTAAAAGGTATGTAAATTTCACCGATAAAAAAAAATAAATAGATCGAAAACGTTCAGTGTCATTTTAACAGCTATTTTTTACATATATTGACATTGCTCTTCAAGTCACAAAACCAGGCGTGATCTTGAATTTTGAGGAAAAAAAATGTACCAAGATTGGTAACCACAGGCAAAAATGCCTACTTAGGGGGCATTTGTTGTGCTATGAGTCCCTCTAGCTACCCAGAACTTTTAACAGTCTGCTGATATTAAAAGTTCAAAGTGTCAACCTAGAGAACATCTTGCAAGAAATTTTTTTCCAGCCCACTGTACATGCATGAATTTTTTTTGGAGCCATTCTCCTGTGCAGGAATTTTTTTTCTTGCACGCATGCCCTTGCAGGATATTTTTTTTTCAAAATCACCCCCCCCCCCAACCTCAAAAGTAAAATGGTTGGCCCCTTAACAAATAAGTTTGTTCTCTAATTAAGTTTAGAACTGCTTCAAAAAAATCAGTGTCTGTCATGGATGCTAACTACGCGCTTCTTCCAGGCGTCTTTTCTGTGCGTGCGTTTTTCATATCATGTTCCCCGCTTCCAGTTCTTTAGCTGCTCCGATTGTCAACAGTGGATTTTTTCTGAGTACCCCAAGTTCCCCTCATTTGCAATGTGATACTCGTCTCTAGAATTATTTTGTTTTGACCATGTTTTCTGCGGATCGTACATCGTGGTACCACGTGCACAGCTGACCTCTGGCACTTTGCAATAAAAAATGAACCAAATTTAAATATAGCACGCAAGACAACAGTGTTCACGCAGTGAGCTCATCTTGACTTGAGTCGAGCAGTAGCTGCTGCATATATGTGCTATAACCGAAGTGAGCTTTATATATGCTACTTTCATGGGCAAAGAAACCAACGTCTAGAACCGAAACCAAAATTCGAAACTGTAAGTACGTTTTAACGTATAATTAATTGTAGCGGGTTTTTTTTGTTCTAGGAAGTGCTTCCTACCCGTGTATAATACATGTAGATAATTGAGCATTTCGATCGACGACAGGCATAAGTACGCCAGTGGTATTGTGGAGTGCGAAGGTAAGGAAATCTGCTCCAAACCAACAGATGAGCCTCTTATATCATGTTGTATCTTTGTAGACGAATAAACTACATCGCAACTCGCTAAAACGGGATTCAGAAGTATTTTTGTTGAAAACAATATTAGTAATTGAAATGCAGACATTTTTAATTGATGCCGAGTTCAAATCGTGAGCTGGTCTCGTAATGTTAGCAGCACTCGTGAAAAATAACAGTATACTTAGCAAGTGAGATAGAAAACTTATCGTTTAAGTCGACACTCGAATAATGTAGATGGATGCATGAGTTTCTGTTATTGAGTCGCGTGTTGCTTCTACTTCCGGGTTCGAACCCACGTGATAAGGCTCAAAAAACTACATTGAGGGCTATCTATTTTCGGTTTGTCTTGAAGAATAGAAGCGATTTTTGTTGGTTGGTTTGCTTAGTCAAACTTATAGATTGGCATAGTTTTTGAAACTTGTGACGTTTAAAAAATGGCCAGTAATGCTCATTGTAAACAACTTTCAGATAGAAACAAGTTTTTGGAGTGGGTAATCCCGTATGTGATCAACCATTTATCGCGTGAAGCTGTCCCTGCGTCTTCAGTTCTCCCCCATTCTTCTTATCCAGTTATTGTTTTCGATATTTACAGACTATGGACAACATACTTGTGTGCGTACGGGGCAAGTTTTACCAGAAGAAAAGCAAGTTAGGGAGGGGTGGTTATGGCTACGTATCTCTGGTACAAGGCATTGAGGATGGGGCTTTCTATGCTCTAAAACAAGTGCGCATCCTCAACAGAGTCCATGCCACTATCTTAGCAAGGGAAGTCAAGGCACTTCTGGCCTCTGTGTGCCATGATAATGTGATCAAACTGTTCAGCTGTTCCGTATCAGCGTCTCCTGGTCACCCGGCAGTGGTGAACTTTATTATGGAATATTGCGCGGGAGGAAACCTGAGCCGCAGATTGCGCATGCCTAGCACAAAGCAACAAGAGCTATGCTGGATGCTTCAGTTGAGTGACGCAGTGAGCTTTCTCCACGCGAAAGGTATTGTTCATCGTGATCTGAAACCCGAGAATATTTTGTTGAATTCTGAGTACAGTCTCAAAGTTGCGGACTTTGGTCTGGCGAGATTCTTTGCAAGTACGAGTGTGGCTGACAAAAGCAACAGTGGAGCTCTGAGAGAAAACCTAATGCATTCTACTGTGGGGACTCCTTTTTACATGGCGCCAGAGGTGCATTGTGGAGCACTCTACACAGAAAAAGCGGATGTGTTTTCTCTGGGGACTATAATGTATGCCATTAAGGAGCGCAGATTTATTACTGTTAAGAGTCACCTTTTAACTCACAAACAGAGAATATATGGAGCTTTTGTGGCTATGTATCAAAAAGACGGTCGCCTGTCGGGTTTCCTCTCTATGGGGGAAGCCTTGCTGCGCGATCCGGAGTGCAAACTTCCCTTCAGGAGAGATGCTGGGATTGTCGATTGTCGCACCAGAGAGGTCATTCATGCTATGTTGAAGTACGTCTCTCATTCACGCCCTGATGCACAGCTTGTCCGTGTCTATTTAGAAAGAACCCTTCAGCGCATACAACAGCACATCGAGGCAATGCCAGCGGCTCAGTTACGTTTAAAACTTCCGAAGATTCCAGATTTAATCAAGTGCATTCGGTCTGTGCCCGATTAGAGCTTCATGAACAACAATACATATATTATAATAGAATTATATTTTAATGCAAAATTACTCTTATGTACATATTTACATAACTCCTCTTAGTTGTTTTCAGTAAATAGAGAAGTTGCAATGACATTTCATTTTCCTCTTTATGATGGATCAGCTACCAGTTACTAAAAATGAAATGAATGACATAAAATAACCGAGTTTTTTTTCATCTATTTCAAGAAACTTAATTGGTAAATATTTGAAGATGCATGTCTTCTGAAGATCACACACTACTGAATACATGCAGTTAAAAGGATAAAAGACAATTAACAACTTAAAACTAAATTTAAAGAAAATAAATTTCCGCCAAAGAAAATACTACTTTTTCTCAGAAATTTTCAACTGGAGCAATTTCTGTTTTATGCCAGATTTTTTAAATTGCCCTATAACTCTCAAACTAAACTTTTTTTCAAGTCATAATAAATGTTCAGTTTCAGATCATTCCAGAATCAGGTTCAGTCAATGTATCAAAGTTCCATCATTAAAACATAATATTGCCTGACTGTGAAATGTAAATAATTCTATGCTTTTCAATTGTTTCAATGTCTCTTTCCAGTTGTTTCATTTCATTTTCCATGCGTTCTTTTCTTGCTTTCTTGGGAGCTGTGTCTGTCACGACTGAAAGTCCCTGGTACTGATGATGTAGCTCCTCCCAATTCTTTTTCAGACCATCAATGATGTTCTGCCTATAATGTAGAGAACAATTTCTTATTAGTTCTCATTTTTAATAAGCAAGTAGTAAATCATATTTAAATAAGAGTGCAGTACAACAAACAATGGCCAAAACTTTATTTAGATAGTACTGGAACTTGTGGGTATAAGGCAGTTAATGAAATTCCCTTGTGGTTACTTGTGAGACAATGGAGGCATGTCAAAACATTTTTCTAACGACTATAAGCCTGTCAGCAACCAAGACCCATCAGGAACTACTCTACTCATCTTTTTCTCCACTTGACCAATGGACAAGCGAGAGCTCAAATTGTAATAGCTTCAATACAAGAGATTCAGACAACTGCTCATAGCAAGCTGGTTCCCAACCACAGCAAATACTTGCTATATAAATTAATTCTGGCCATGGTTCAATGTGTTATGCTGTAATGGTAGCTATTACAGCATTGTTCAAACAATTGTAAACAGGGCTTAGAAAAAAGAGTTCCAATAAAAAAAATTAAGACCCAAATCTGCAGTCAGAATGGTTATTTTCTGTCACTAGATATTAACTCAATACATGCCAAACCATACAGAAATCATTCTCACCTTTCCATCTGTGACAATTGTTTCATAGCTCCTTGTCTGAACCTTTCCTGAACATAAGCATCATACTCCTTCTGCGTTCTTTCAACCTCGGCCTTTCTCCTTTCCAAATACATGGGTGTTTTCCCAAACTCTTTCTTGTTGACATACTTTGGGGTTAACCCGGATGGGTCCAGATTGTGTGTAGCCCCAGCTCTTGTATCAGCAAATTTCTTTTCTGGTTTCTTGGGTACAGACATTATGTTTTCTACTGCATTTGTGGTAATAAAGTTCTTGTTTGAACGCAAGCCCATGAGAGGCTTTTCTGTGTGTTTGGGAACTGATGGTCGTTTCTTATCATCATCTGAATAAGTGAAAGGTTTTTCTGCAAAAAAGAGATTGCTATGAGTTAACCCATTTATAAAAAAATATTAATAAAATAACATATATAGCTTTATCATTTCTCTTCATTATTTTTGTATTGATAAGTTTGTTGTCTATACATAGTATATAAATGTAGTATAGTCCACAGATAATATCAACAAGAAACAGAATCTACAAGCTGGCCAACTTACTTTCAGGTAACTGGAACTCTTTGGAGTGTTTTGGCAAGAAATCCTTTGGTTGTGTCAAAGAAACTTTGGCTGGGCCCTGTACAAATCAAGGCAAATAAAAAACATTAGATTTCAATAAACTAGACTTTCATTTGGTCATAAAACCTGCATATAAAAGTACATGGGCAGTAAAAAGGTTACACGGTATGTGTTACTATGATACCAACCATAGTTTTAGCTTGTTGTTTGTTCGTTTTTACATCGGTTCGCACAGTTGAAGCAAAGGTCGACCTGTACCTGTGTAAGAAAGAACACGAGATGGGTTAAGTCAAACGCTGCTGAAGTAAACGTGGGTAACAAAGCTTTGAGGTTGCACATGGATTGGCAATCAACTAGACACGAATCGTATAGCAACCAAAACTTCAAACAAAGAGCAGAGACGCTAGCGCCGGAAAGTAAACTTAATTCTCTCTTCAGATGGACTTTTACTAATGAACTTGCTATATGACAGATTTGTAAATGTTTATGAAAACATTATACAAGTTTAAAACATAGAAACAGTGGCTTATATGCTCCTAACTACTATTTTAATATTCATATTCAATTCTATATCGTCAGTTTCGACAGGTCAACTTTTCCGAGATTTAGGGTTCTCTTTCTCTTTAATCTCAGGTAACAAAACGCACAAATATACATTTCTATTCCTGCAAATACATTCTTAAAGCAAGAAGTCCACACTTTCACCGAAACCGACGAGATTCTTCCTCAAACTTTCGTTGCGACGATCAAGACATGAAAGCAACATGGTGGATTTCGAAATTCAACATACCTCGAAGGTTTGGGTGGTTTTTCTTGGATCTTTGGTATTAAGTTGTAAATACTCTCTTCCATATAGTTTGCAGTTCTATATCCACCAGCTATAGCCATTTTGTGAAGAGATATTTGTTCCCAACAGATATAAACCCAACCTCAACTTCTCTTTGTCAAATGTCTACTGTGCCGCTTGCCAGCCGATTATAAACCTGAGGGTGTTGACTGGTAACTAGGCGCGTTGCTATGGATGTCATGTGACCACCAAGGAATTTGTTTGACGTGACGTGCAGTTGCTAGGCAACATTTTGGCCGAGCAATAAAATATTGAGCCAAGTCCCTGGCACTACTCGTTCCCAGTGTCTCTTGATCGAAGTGTTTTCTTCCGCCATTTTCTTGTTTCATTCGGAAAGAAATTTTTGTCGAGGTAAGAATTACGGTAAAGCTTGTATCTTTGTGGGCGACTGATAATGTATTATTAGTGGAAATTTTTTTTCAATTTGTTAAAATTTCCAAAATTGTCTGTCTTCGTAGTCTTGAAAGGGTTCGAAAATCGAGATCGAAGTTTTGACATCAAAAAAGCTTGTATGGACTTGCATCTAAACCAGTAATCCACAAAGGGAAAACCCCATCACTGTACATTCAAAACTGAGTTCGCTCAGGGTCGATGCAAGGCAGTGCAAGTCTATGCAAATTAGTTGCAAGCTTGTGCAGTTTGGCGACCAAACGAAACGCAAATTGAACGTAAGTTAAAAACTTGCACTGATGACTTGCATCAATGTTTAACCAGCCCTCCTCGCAAGGCTTTTAAGGGGGGTTCACTTGTTAGGGCATAGGTATGTGTTTGTGTGTGTGTGGGGGGGGGGGGGGGGGGGG
>JAOBYE010020791.1:0-23128 GCA_025403585.1 Parazoanthus swiftii | reverse complement strand
ACAGGTACAGTATAGGCACAGGTACAGTATAGGTACAGGTACAGCATAGGCCCAGGTACAGTATAGGTACAGGTACAGTATAGGTACAGGTACAGTATAGGCACAGGTACAGTATAGGCACAGGTACAGTATAGGTATAGGTACAGCATAGGCACAGGTACAGTATAGGCACAGGTACAGTATAGGTACAGGTACAGCATAGGCCCAGGTACAGTATAGGTACAGGTACAGTATAGGTACAGGTACAGTATAGGCACAGGTACAGTATAGGCACAGGTACAGTATAGGCACAGGTACAGTATAGGCACAAGTACAGTATAGGTACAGGTACAGCATAGGCCCAGGTACAGTATAGGTACAGGTATAGACATAGGCGAATGTATATAGGCACATGCACAGGTATATGCACAGGTACAGGTGTAGACACAGATATGGGCATAAGTACAGCCACAGATAAAGGCATATGCACAGGCACAGGCAGAGGAAACTGGTTTACATGTTTGCCGTCCATGTGTGAGTTTGATTTATAAGGGTATCGATATTGCAGAAAATCAGAGTACAAGAAAAGTGCGTTTCTTTTGCTTCATCAGTACTCCAAAACATCTGAAGCGTTTATATCGTATACTGTAGCCTTCCGCTAGTAGTACTGTAATTGTTCAATAAATGTTTACCAAAATGACTATATCTTAGTTAGCATTTGGACCCAATTTATAAATTGTATTTAGTGCCATGTCAGCGCGCTGAGCATGCACTGTCCTTTCAGTTAGTTTTTAAAAGCTACAGCATATAAATGAGTGACAGTTACGGAAATTATATATAACGATTTTGTCGTTTATACTTCATCATAAATCTGAATATGTATAATGACTAAAGTTCAGTCTCTAATGTCCGCAGGCAACTGACTAAAGCGGTATTCAACTGTCAAACCAGCAAAGGTCTTCTTCGCACTGTGAAAACAAACAATTTCAAGGTCTGCAGCTGAAAAACGGTATGGTAATCACTTACGAAGGCATTATTGAAAAATAGCTCCTCCTCTATATACTAACTGTAGCCTCACGGCATATAACACATCATTCAAGCCTTTGCTTCATCATGATCAGCTGCCCATCAACTGATCAAGTTAATATATACGCCATCTTTTAATACACACAACTTTTAAATGTATACGAACATTGTGGCTCCGATTTGCCTAAAACTCGTTACTATAATAGCATTAATCCATTACGTAAATTAACACAAAAAGCTTTTTTCCGATTTTGATCGAGTGCGAGTCAGAGAAATTTCAGTTTCTTTTTGATGCAATTAATTCGGTGAAGCAAGAAGTAAGCCGGTTCCCTCGAGTCACCCAGCAAGCGGATAGGTGCGTTAAGTATAGGATATTTTAGTTAGTTGAGTTAGTTGAGTCATTTTGCGGCTTGTTCGCATGCCATCTTGCGTGTAAAAATGTTAGGGAATTGTTTACATACATAAGGACAAAGTGAGTTGAATTTTCTGCAAGGTCTTTTAACTAAAAAGGGCTGGTTTGTATTAGAAGCTAGTTTGATTACCTGGACCCAACTATTTAAAGGTTGGTTGGACTCATCTTGCTTAGGCCATACTGTTAAACCGGGTATCTATCTAGTTTACGCAGAACTTGAATGCAATCTCCAGTTTTTCTAAACTAAACTAAACTCGAACTGTTAAACAATCCCTGGAAATCTATAGTTAATAATTTGATAACTTGGTCAATAAGAACAGAACGTCAGCGACAAAAACAACAACACAAAACACGAAAACATTTAATCATTACAAAATAAAATAAACTCCACATAAACATACAGAAAGCTGACCACCGCTTTCTTGACCTGTCCACAGTCGACTTCAAAAATATAAAAATGAACAAGATATGCGAATGTCGAAATACAAATTATTGGTTTGCTTGGGTTTGCAGATCCTCCCCATAGCACATCGCCTTCGGCTTTACATACAAAGACAATATATGTTGTATAACACATAGATTTACAGTCATTCCTATATATTCAGTGTACGAAGAAGTAAACCCATCACGAGTTAGCCGGGTTTTATAAACCTCGGTTAGCACTAATCCATTCAGTTCCGAACAACAAATTTAAGAAACTGAGATGTTTATGTGTAATAACATATTATACTTCTTTCGTAATTTATGACATTATTGTATATGTATATCGAAGGGACAAGAAGCCGGTCAAGTTCACTATAAATATAGTAGGACAGAAACAACCTTCTAGTGCATGTTCTAAGTGTAGCTTAATACTTACTAGTTACTCAGAAAATGACACATATCCGAAAACAGTCAGTACATATACAAGGGACCACTAACTGGATCACTGAAAAAATATCAATAACATTTTTGGTCAAGTTATGTGAGCTATTCCAGTGTCAAGGGGATGAAACCGCGACTGCATGTTGTTGGAGATGAAAACATTCCATCTCTGATGGCCCTTGAAAGGGCCCTTAAAGCATTCTTAACGTATCTTGTTCAGAGCTCCAACACCCAGATTAAGAAATAATCTGCTGAGCAGACAACCCGCAAATTTTATTTCTTGAAGTTTAACATTCTAAAAATCCCTCCTTTCGTTGAGAACTTAACAGTAGGCCCTTGAGTGAGTCAAACACGAAAAGAAATACCGCAAACGTGCGACACTGACATGGAAATTTGTGAAGTTTGCTTTTTCCTTCCTGTTTTGCAAAACTTGACATGATGTGTCATATAGACATATCTATTTGTGAAGGACAATGTATTTTTAGCGGTAGCTTTTCAGCGTACAGGAAATTAGACTTCACAGGAACTGACCGATGTTAAGCAAACTAAATAGAAATGAAATTGCGTCTTTCCTTTCTGACATATCTGCCCTATATCACTTCCGGATAGATTCAAAATGAAATACGCGGAGCTGGGGTTTAATCTGACCGGTGTCGAAATTTTGAAGTGGCAAAAGCGCGAGCTCTTAAGCCGGATCTAGAACAAGTTGCCTCAACGAATTGTCAACATTTCTAAATTGAAATGCTCGTTTAGTTTTATAACTAAAAACGTAAAGTATTTTTTAGGACTTGTAGATTCAAGGTCGGACAGACTAGATTACAACTGAGTGAGCTTGGATTTGGAAACATCCCATGCTTGCAAGCGTTGTATAATGTAACATCTACCGCCGAGGGGGACACCCCATTACAAGACCTTTCCCCGATATACGGATGTGTGCATGCCACCTAAAGGCCACGTGATTTGGGGACTCTTGATTTTGGTCAATTTCGCAATAAATAAATGATTGTATAAACAAAGAAAGGTGATATATAGATTGGGTGCATTATATCAAAGAGGCATAAGTTTTACTCACTCGGAACAAATCTCTAGTTAGAACGAAAAATCTTACGACAGGATATCACTTTCAATCGGCAACGTTTTTTAGAATCGGGCCGGCAGGGATAGTATCTAACCATCATTCATCATCCAAAATCTAAGTAAGTCGCCCCACCCCTCCCCCAAAAAAACTAAAGAGGGGTTTTATCTATTTTAGTGAGAAAAAGGAGTAAGGTTGGTTGCAGCAAATGGTATATTGGACTTGAGCTATTTGTAATTATATGTTTGCAAGATTGGAGACGTACATTTATCTTTGAAGGATATTTTTATGATTGGCGCTGCAAGTGGTGCCTTCCTCGGTCAACGGACAGTAACCACAATGGTATAGAATATTATGTATAAAATGGCGAAAATGGAGACCATCTAATAACAAAAAGAACTTGATAAAAGGTACACATAAAATATAATAGATAAATAAATAATAAAACAAAATGTACAAAATTACTAACTAACAAATTAACTAAAACATCAAATACGATAGCTGACAGTGACAAGACAAAGTTAACAGTTGTAGACTGAAAAGAGAATGGGTTTGTGATGGTGTCTTTCTGTAAAGCGAAGCTTTAAGACGGAATTAAAAGATGCCGTTGATCCAACAGCTTGAATGGTGGAAAATAATTTTTTTCAAACTGCGAAAATTTTACGAAATAGGTCACGGAAAGTCACTGAAGGTGCTGGAGGAGGGTGGAGTTTAAGATCTACTGAACCCGCGCGCCTTTTATAACGTTTCTGGTCCAAAACTTAGAAAAATAGAAGGTCGAAAGTACTATGCAAGGTAGTTAGAGGGGGGAAGGGGTTGGGAATAAAAAGGGCAAGTTACATTTTATGCAGTCAAATAATGGATATAAAGGATGCAATATAAACCAGTATTAAACGTGCGGAAGGGACTTACGTTGAGCACGGCGGGAGACGGGCATAAAAGTGGCATCAAATGATAAATACTTATCGGCAAATCACGTACTTAAAAATTTCTGATCATGCTCATAAATTGTGTATGATAATTCCCCAGAACCACAAAACTGAGAAAAAGATCAGATTAGAAAATTTGGAATGCGATTCGTGATTCACCGTCGACTCGCTTGAATGATAGTCGATAGATCACGATGGCCTCTTAGTAAGGCAATCGCTAAACACAGCGCGTTTTTAAGGCGTGTGTTCCATGGGAACAAAAAAACTAAATGTCAGTAACATTTTCAAAAACAGAATTGTTGCTGTTACTAGCACTTTTGTATAGACTACAAAAGGTTACTGAACTCCGTATCCTATTAAAGTCGCCAAAAGTCGCGCTGTGTTACCTTAAGTCAAAATAAATAGCTTGAAATCGCCTAAAATCATTTGATAGATTTACCTTAAATAATTAAAAATCGCCTTATACAGCCTAAAATTGCCTTGCACAACCAGCTCCTGCTATTTTGTATAAAGTGTTGTAAAATCGCCCCAGATACATAGTTAAGGTACGAGGATGGAGCGACTGATTTGTTACCAAAAGCTCTCGATCTTTAATTCTTTAACTCAGACAGCACTTCTTTGTAACAGTGTCATTAAAGTTGCTCTGAACAACTCGGCTGCAAAATGGAATACCAGTTTGTCACCGTTTAAAACTAAACGTGCATTCAATTGCACTATTGCTTTGTCCATTCATGTCGGAAAAGTCACGTAGTCGAGCTCATCCGCTTAACGCGACACAGCCTTTTAAGACTTAACAAGAGCTTCTTAATCATAAAATAAAGGATTGAACTAATAACTTATAAGATGGCTTCTACATAAGAGTTAAATGAACCTGTTTTTACAACTATCAGTTATTCTGTTACATCAGCCCAATTCGGGAAACTTGGATTGGATACATATATGTTTTTTTGCATTCGAATAGTCAAAAAGGACCATCAATTAATCTAGGCGAGGCCATAATTCGATGTTATTTTTAGGTATTTTTAAGAGATCAGTACTAATACTCGGGCTAACATTTTGTGAGCCGGGATAATGGTTTTTGTCGGATGTTTCTCGGTTTTATCCGTTTATAAAAGTAACAAAGTTCCTTATGGCACGCCTACTTTAAAAGTGCTAATAGGACCGACTTGAAGTCATCAACTACAATAAGGATCCTTCACTACATATTGTTATATCATTAAATAATCCCCAGATTGATAAACTTCACAGCCAAAATATATTATGTTCATGTATAGGCATTAGTTTTTTTACTAGAAAATATTTAATGATGTGTTTTTCATATCTTCACTTGTTACAGGGTATAGATTTACTAAAAATTTCCCATGGAGAAATTTGAAAAGTTCCAAAGATTTCAGATACGAAAGTTCCTGCATTTGCCCTCTATAACAAAAACTGAACATGCACATGCATACGTCGCCTTCAAGACCGCATGGATTTATTTATCAAAATCATTTAATTATTTTACTTTATCTTTAGTTCTTTTTTTCAATTGAAAACCGCGTAGTATCATCCAAATAACAAGAAAAATACAGCCCATGCATGTAAAACCTATAAAACCTGTGAATCACAGAATTAGAAATGTTCAAAAGTGTAGCCGCCCTTGTTGTAAGATAGTGTTTTTGTTGTATTTTTGCCCAAATGAATCAGTGGCCAGGGATGGTTGCTAGCAGGTAACCCTTCGGAAACTGCACCCTTTGCGGGTCTTGAACCGACACAGAAAATCGCCCAAATGCCAAACCGGCCGATGCGTCAATTGGCGAATAAGAATTAGAAAACGATCGCGGAAACCATACTTTTGTCACGTGGCTACTTTGGTTAACTGTGTTGAAGACACGCTTTTTTGTAAGAATCTTTTTTATGCGAACGCGCTGAGGCTAAAAAATCCCGAAATTTGAGAACAGGCTAAGAACATGCCGAGGCTCAGTGGGGTAATGGGAGTATGAAGACAGCATTTATTATATCTTAATTCTGTATTCAGTGGAGATTAGTAGTTTGTTGTTTAACTGCAAAATAATGCCAATGCTCGTGCAATAGCGCCTTATGGCTGCTCCGAAGGTGTACCTGATACAAAAGAAAATAGTGACACCCAAAGTTAAACCTTTTTTAAAAAAATCTCTAAATTATTGTACTTTGGTCGCGGTAGTATGTAACCTATCCTACAAAATTAAGAAAATATTTAGAAACATTTTGAATCCAGCTTCAGCTCTAAAATTAGACTTAGAAACTAAACTAGAAATTATATCATATAAAAAAGAAAGAGAACGTATATTGTCACCAGGTCAATGGTATTTATGTTTAATGCGACACTCACTCGAGCTTTTTGTCTCGCACATAAATATGTTATTGTTATAGATTCAGTAGTCATCGGTAATTTTAGCTTATATGCTCGCGTGTTGTTTAAAGTTAAAAAAACAGCCAACACATGCACGCAATCAACAGTGAAACTATTTTCCGGTATTTGCTCTGACGTAGGGCTAACGCTTGAAACGCCAGCTTTCCTGTTAGTTTTACCCAACCTGACAGCGAAAATAACACCGTATCATTTTGGTTGATCAAACCGTACCGAATTTTTGGCTTATACTTGCATAGAAACATAGGTACATATATTTAATATATTAGTTTTTTGTTAATGATGGCCAAATTGCCCCGAAGCCTCGTTTCGTTGCTAGCCTAACAAAAGTTTTCAGTATTTCGGTATGGATACGGCTCTTTTGGAATGTACTGAAATCACCTTCAGTTGTGGCCGATACAAATCTATAAATGTTCAAACGCAGGCACGAGACACTTGAAGGGATTTGTAGCTAGCAGAGTAAGTATCGTTTTCCTGACTGTAGTCGCTAATATATAGTGCAAATGACTGCCATGCACCACACATACGACATGTGCATGTTTTGCTTGTACAGTCTAGGGAACTCCAACACCTCTAAATCACTTCGTTTCTCTAGTGATTGGCCCAGAAAATCAGTGTACGAGCAAGGCAGGCACAAAAAAGTGACAACTTAGGTATTAAAGAAGCTTTATTTGCGCTGCACTACTTCACTTGCACTAAATATTACTAAATTTAGCAAAACCAAATTTGTTGCTAAGTTCTTAAAACGCGGACTCAATTGCCAACATCGTGACATGCTTGTGGTTAATTGCCTTAATTCAGTCATTGTTGTCAATGCATAAACAATAACACAGATCCCAATCTTGCAGTCTCCATCTACGGTCTAGTAACGAGTGGGCGTTGTGGTTTCACTATTTTCCGCACTCGAGGTAGACATTTGGTAAAACAATTTGTTCAGGGAAATAGAGGCGTTCCTATCAATATATTTTCAAGTTCTTTTGGTTAAAAATGACGCAATGCTGGTAAACTGACTATGGACGCCCTCAGCACACAGAATGTCACAGCAGGTTCCGCTGTGTGGTAGACTGTGGTAGAAGTTAGCGCTATATTTACGTTTACGTCGTACGGAAACGTTTAATCACGGCGTGGCGCCTGGTCTTTGTACGGTTTCATTTAGCCACGAGTTGGACTATCTACGTTTTTTGGTAATAACTGAGTCACCTAAACTACCAAAAATTGCAAAAATTTTAATTACACGTTGTCTTTTATGAGAACCAGATCATTTTGGCCGGGGCTCAGTGTTTGTAATATTGAGCAAGTTCAACAAATTGTTTGTTTTCTTATTCATAAAATAGCTTTTCTAGCTGGAATATGCAGTTGGGTTTTTATGACTTTGTGACAGAACTTGAATCCGTGACTGTTTTCAACTAATTCTTAAACTTGAGTTAATTTGGGGCAGTTTGTTCTTGTATAGAACTGATTGATACCGAGTTCAATATCCAATAATCCAACAAGAAACGCTAGGACAAGTTGTTACTTGGTAGCGACAAAATATGATCCTGAATATGGACTTTCATTGGGAATGGAAATATCCCGTCCTTGCCCCTGGCCTTGGGAATTAATCCTAAGTACGTGACGGGAAGAACTAAACATTGTCAGTGGAATTTGTACCAAGCGAAATGGAGCATGATCTATTATCTGGGGACTATTAATGGTGTTCTTCCGGTTATTGGCTTTGGTAAACTCAACCTCCCACTTTATGAAGATGGCATGCACTTGTCATTAGCTACTTGAGTGGGTAAAACCACAATATCCTTTGTCCCTCCCCTTAAATCTCTTGCCTTAAGCCACTTATATCCTTCTGTTTGTGAAAATGAAAGTGTTTTAGTTGCGTCTTACAAGAGAAACATTATTACAAGCCAGTTCATTTCTCGTGGTCTCGTGACTTCCTGTTTTTTTTGTAAGCTGCATCAAAACAGGATTCATAGTAGTTCCTCTTAGTTCTACCTATAGATTAAGGGTTGTTATAGAACAAGTATTGAGAGTCCAATAAAACGTAAATGTTTGCGCATTAACTGCTCCCGTTGAGCATACTTTTAAAACAACGAACGCATTCACATCCAAATTACTCCGCAAAGTTGCTGATACTTTATTCTGCTAGGTATTATCTCCATGACAGTTAAATTTTAAAAAATATATACGTTGCCTTGGTCATAGTATATCAGTGACATTTCATTGGCATTTATTCAATGAGAATAAAATGTTTCCTCACCATTTTTTCACTACAATGTCATTGTAAAAAAATTGTACACAATTGAACATTTTCCAAATTTTTCGGTAACGTCTAGTATATCGCTGATGCCTGTTTTCGAGTCGACTACGAAAGTTTCTGATATTGTTTTATCTGACATTATTGAATATTGTGATATTGACATCTCGAGTTAACAGAATAACCTTCTTGACCGAAAGCAATATCATTGGAGTCTTGAAAGCATTAAATAAGTATTGAAAGACTTGTTTTAACCCGTATTAGCCTGCGAAAGCATAAGTAAGACAGTATGAACCAGCTCTAGACACTAAAACATTTTAACACGGAAATACATTTTAGAAAAGCTTCATTTGCATCACAATTTCTAAACTGACATCATTGCAAGAAGTTTATATTTAATAGAGGAAAACATGGCGCCAAATTGACATGATCGCAACCTTAGTAGATTATAACGGGCAATGCAAATCTGTTAGCAGATCCATTTTACAGTAATCAGTCGTCTGCTCTGACGAAGGGCAAACGTTCAAAAAGTCAGCTTTACACCAAACCTTACGGCGAAAAAACATGCCATATCAACCTTTGGTGATCAAAACCCATATAATGCACATGATAGTTCCGTTTAAGCTCAGATCATTACTGAATTTACATTTTAAAAATTATAATGGGTAGATTTCGTTCGGTGGTTATTATAAGCTATCGCTACGATGAAATTCTTCCCATAATGTGAGTAAGTGTGAGCTGGTACCTCTTAATGTATGGTCTTGGAAAATCTACCAGTTACTAAGGTAA
This sequence comes from Parazoanthus swiftii, assembly GCA_025403585.1. Classification (NCBI taxonomy): domain Eukaryota; kingdom Metazoa; phylum Cnidaria; class Anthozoa; order Zoantharia; family Parazoanthidae; genus Parazoanthus; species Parazoanthus swiftii. The sequence continues at coordinate 13,417 of JAOBYE010020791.1, read as the reverse complement.
TGCCCGTAGTTTACTCAGTGCGGCTCAATGTGATAAGTAATAACTAATACAACTTAGCTTATTTGATATGTAGATTAATTTAATAATGAGTGAAATTATTTTGAGTAATAAGGATTCAGTGAGATCTCAAAACACTGTTAAAGATAAATACGCGTCAAGACCGCGGAAATTGGAATTAGAGATGGTTTGGTTTTTTAAAATAGAAAATCTCAGTTTGTTCGTAGGGGTAAATAGCTACCAACAATGTAGCATATCCCTTCCTTTAGCTTATCGTTGTTGATAATCAGTCATGCAGCAAAAGCCATTAGCGAACTAAAAACATCAAAACGAAGCGATAATTCTTTACAACATTGAACTCTTTCCCAAACGGTACTAAGTCGAAACAAACCACACGATTTGACCCTTGCAAGAAAATAAGAGCAAGATGACTTTTAACGTTTCTCGGTTTTATTTATTTGGTTAATTCCTTGAAGGAAATAATGTTTTACTAGAGCCGTTGACTATAGACTACACTGAAATAAGAATCAGAATTTGTTTGCCTAGCCTAAGGACGTTGGATGCTACTTAAAACTTTATAGGTCAAAATCACGCTGAGAAAACTATAGGGCAAGGTCATAAATCGTGTAGGAGTATTCACGTTGCCAATGTATATTTATAAAGGTATTTAAGACGCTGTGCTGAACTTACACTGTACGTAAGTTTGTGGACATTTTGGGCGTTGTAGTTCATCTCCCACGCAAACACCATTATAAACGATTCATTGCGTTTTGCAGGCGGTGGAAAAAACAATTTGGGCAGAATTTTTACGAATAAAGTAGAGCGTAGAGCTTGTCAAAATTCAGGGTTACTTTTATACAATTTGGCAATTGACAGTGAATATCTTTGATAGCCTTGGAGCTGAAGTTTTGTAATCATCCATGCCTTGGGCAATCAGCTGGTCTCTCGAAACACTTTTTAAAATTCGTATCTTTTCTCTCTCATTTCCTTGCTACTTTCGCTTGTTTGCGAAACTCCCATCAAGTAATCACGTCGAAAACACGTTCACAAAGTGCTTCTGATCCGAAACCGCTGGCAGACCGGCGAAACTCCCTTCGATCGCAGTTGGAAAAGCAATAATTTCACAGTTGGAGCGGAAATTTCGAACGCTGCCTACTAGAACACTTTTTGGCTACTCTGCTTTGTTGCTCAAAGTCACATGCCAGAGAAATTAAAAATGCGGCATTTATTCAATTTGATCAACATCAGTCTCATAAACTGCGAACTACCTTAATCTCCGTTTCCTTGACGGAAGAATTGATGAGTTTTCCATGCGTCAAGTAAAACCAAATGAAGGCTTCATTCAAGGTAAACTTGACTCCCAAGGAAAATGAGAAACAAATATTAGCTAAATGCTAAGCTGCAGTGATTAAGATAGCGAAAAGCCGCCAGCCACTGGATTCCTTTAATATTCTCGAATGCCGATCTCTTCCACGCCAGTTCCTGACTGCTAAATAATATAAGACTGCGGACTTGGTCGGATTTCAAATGATAAATTATAACACACGCGGAGCAAAACCATCTCTAGGCCACGAAGAGTGATTTAAGAACGTCATCGCTCTCGAAGCAAAACGACTTCTCGTAAGAAAATCGACAAAGCAGCTGATTTCATAAAATAACTCGCTGCCGCAGGTGTCAAGTCTACTTCTTGAAAGCAACTGGGCGGTTTGAGGTGGCAACTCCTAAAAGGTTTGCAACAATTCAAATACCCGGACAAATGCCGTTTTATCTTTGCATAATATCAGTGGGGCTATAAAACTGAACAGCTGAACTACGGTCAACTTGTATCTGAGAAATTTGTTGGTTGAAGGTAAGCACTTTTACGAAAAATGTTGTTAATTTGAGACATACTGCGTACGTGGAAGTGCGGCTTGCCGTTGTATACATATTATGTTTGCAAAGTATCAAGAATTGTGGCAGTAGAAATGCAAAATAGGGCAGTTCTAGGTTATACGATTATGTTTAATGTTTCGTGCAATAATAAACAGAATCTAAAGATCATTTAATTTGATAGTGTATTCTTTGGTCAGTGTAACAGAGCGATTCGGCAACAGCCGTAAAAAATATTAACTATAAGTACAGCGGTCTTGTACTGAACCCTTTCATAATACTGGACGGTGAGGATAAAAGAAAATCGAACTTCACTGAGCCACGAGCCCGGAAATTAAAAAGAAATCTCAAAGAATTAGTGTAGCAGCATGAAGCTTCGTGAACAAAGCGCGAGCCAGACTGAATGTCGCGGAAAATTTCATAGCTCCTGAGATATGGTTCAAGGTAATAATTAATTTGATTTTAAATAGACTAATCTCAAAAAGAACACATCAGATTTGTTAGTTGAAGTACAATCAGCGGGGTTCTTCGTAACACAAAGTCCGTGAACAAAACGCTAAATAGTCTAATATACAGAAAACAAAATTATATACTTTTTCGATATTCAAATTCAACCTTTGGCGGCTATGTTTCTGCCGCTAAAGAACTAAAACAGTTTAAGAAATAACGACGTATGGTCATGTTCTTGTTAAAATCAGTTCAACCTAACCGGCGATAACTAACAGAAGTAGATTGAACATATTTTTAACTGATATAAAGCTGTAAGGAAAACTGGTAAACAAGAAAGTCTGAAACGATACCGATGTTTCTATTTTCACGATAAAAAGGTAAGAATAGTCATTTTCTTTGGCTTTCAAATTTGACGACAGTTAGCAGTTCACGCCGTTCACAGCTTACGCAGTTACGGCCATCGATTGAAAGATCCATATTTTTTGTTTTCCAAATAAAGGTAGTCATAGTTCATTAATGTGTAAAACAGCTACATGCGTAAAGAAAAAGGGATATTAAATGGATTACCAGCTGTGCTCCTAAATCTTTTCCGACTGATTCGAAAAATAGAATCTCGACCGAGCTAATGGAATTGGCGCCACTGATGCAAAATGTTATTTTGTTATTAATTTGTCTTTTTGCCACTTTGACGAATAAGGGCTGTGCGATTGAGCTGATTTTAATCAGTTAAGAATTGAGAAGAATCAAGGAGTCTGTGTATGTTTGAAACTGTAATATTTTTCCAACATGTGAAAGCGTTGTTACTTAAAGCGTAATAGCGTTTTGTCGTTATTGCGATTGTTATTCAAGTTGGACCAAGTTTATAAACCATCCAGGAAACCCTAGAGGACTGGCCGAGGGAAAATTACTTATTTTAGTGAAAGATTACATCGCAAATTGCAATTTTATACCAGTAATTTAAACCATATAAAGCAACAAAATCAAAACTTCACTTAACCTATAACAGTAACGAAAAAATTTCACCGTTCTGGGAAGAAATCATAGTATATTTTCACCGACAGGTTTTCATCTTCGAGATGAAGTAGTGACATGAGCTTCTTACCACAGTCCTTTATATATCTATTTTATATCTCTCGGCTTGATTAGACTTTTCTATCAAATCGCCACAACTGACAAAATTCATCGCTGACATAGCTGGCCTGAGTTGGATACGGATATAATTAGATGACCCCTTCGACCTCGAACGTTCTGCTTATACCGATAGGTTTACTTTCTCGAACTGAAGATGTCTGATTTTCTAGTTTCAGAATCTTGCTCTCTGGAAAATTGACACAATTTCGATATAGGCAATCGGTTTGAGTTGCAGCAGAAACTTGAAAACGTAAAGGCGTTGCAAAGTCTTGTAATAATTGAAATTGTATTTCTCTTACTTTAGATGTAAAAACAACATCACTAAATCGTTATTGGGTAAAATTTCAAGAATGAATTTACGCATGTACGTCAGAATTGTATTCGTTATTGTCGAGCTTGAAACGATACCCAGAAATAACTCGTTGATCGTTACCATGAGTAATCAAGCTGTTCTGTGCTTTGATACAACTTGACTGTTTTTAAAAATAAAACTATGAAAAAGATTAAAATGTAAACTGAATAGCATTAGAGTTACAACGGAGTTTAGTAAATTCAGGTTTAGTAAATTAGTAGATGCATCATATTTAAGGGTTTTTCTAGAGTTCATCAGGGAATAATTTTCTGACTGTGCTCAAAATAAAGATGCCATGTGATGAATCGAAAACAACGCTTTGACTGGAATTTTTCCCCTGCAAGTTTTGGTTTTTCTTCCATTCAGCACCTTTTTTAAAGTTTCAGTTTCTGAACTAAAAATATTTTCATTGTACAAATACATTTCTCATTAGCACCTAGTTATATGTTTGAACTAAATACATAGCAGTTTTAACTCAAAAGGCGATTCATACAGCGTCGTCTGAGCTGCGGCGCAATAATCCAAGATGGCCGGTAGTTATGTGACGTCATGACGTAGATGCAACTAGACTATTACCACACATCCGTGGCTGTGGGCTAACAGTTGATCACCTTTACAGCAAAACTGTAGAATTTACAATCCAGCTATCCTCTCTCACCTAACGGAGTAACGGTGTTCGAAGGTTTTGCTTCACTGTATGTGACACCGATAAATGCTATTTCTTGTGTCTGATCTATAAAAATAGAAAAAATGGCGCATTTTTTGATTTAGCATAGTATAGACAGTTATTCATTAAGTTTGAAGTTCTTACGTCACTGCGACATTAAATGACATCACCATCGAAATAATTTCCCTTGTAACAAGTGTCTCTGGATGACACAATCTCCAACGGTTTTCTTACAATTATTCATTTTGGAGTTATGAATGGAGGGCAGATTTGCTGGAAACCTCCACCACCACCTTCCCCAAGTCCCAGCAACTTTAATGTCTTGATAGGCCTTACGTCTCTGAAGTATTCAAGACTGGTTGTTGTGAAATTGGAAATGATTTATAAGCAAGTTATTTTGATCAAATAAACAAAACTGGCTCCACACCACAGCGTTTTCGTGGAGATTAAAAGGCTTTCGATTCTGTTCTCAACTGAGCTGTTTTAATACAATGTCAATGAGTTTCAGCCGAACAACTTTAATCAACAAAACTGATTAAATTTGATGCAATGTTTCTTTCTCGCGGCTTGAAGATAAGTCAGTGCAGATAAACATAATCGATAGAATGATTTTTGAAAATTACAGACATGAAGTGTCATGTCATTTGTGCTGATCCATAAAATCTGTTTTAAATAAGTGCTTGCAATTACCCTCCCTATAATTTTGTGCATAAGCAACATTTTTTTAAACTAAGCCATACAAATAGAATGATATTAAACTTGTTTATCATAACATCACATGACGTCGTAAAACTGTCATCTTTGATGTATGGATGGGCATCTTGAATATTTAAGACGTTACAAAAAGGTCTTAGTGGAAACTGTTGGAATGAACTTCAATTAGTAATAAAATGTGAATTACGCAAAAAAATTAAGATAATATATCATGACCTTTCACTCAAAATGGGTTGCCTTAAAACCAAGTAAAAGGTTAATAAACTTACGTTTAATGCACGAAAATTTTTTTTATAAGTTCTAGGTAAAGTTACAAAACTTTGGAGTTCTATATTTAACGGTTCTTTCGTTGGAGGTGTAAACATGGCGCAGGCATTTTCAGCCGGGTTAGCTAACAATTACACCAACATTGACTGCATGCCAGTGACAGGTGGCACTATTCGGGTGTCTTTTGTCGTAAAATCACGAGGAAACTCAATTCTCACTGAAACCATCTCGACTGACCTGACACCGAGTTTAAACATTTCAACCGCTTTAATTAGCCGGAATGAATCAAACAAATGCACTGAATGAACGAAACAACCTTTGAATAAACTTGCAGTGAAACACCAGGAACCTTGAAAACCTATACTGATGTTTCATTACTGCAGAATTCCATAATTAAACTAGTCAGCAAAAGTATTTTGCTTGATCCTTGAATATCACAAGTGGTGATCCTTAAAATTAGAGGCCGTACTTTTTCAAATAACAGCCACTTGATATGAAAAACATGGCCAAACGAAAGCTAAATGAAAATGCTGTTGAGATCGGTTTAAAGTTACAAGACAACGGTACAAAGAACACACTGGAATGAAGAAACTTATTTTTGGTTTTAATCTAATTAAATTTAAAGTGTTTACGAAGTTTAGAATTTTTCGAGGTATAATTCTGTTATCGAGCCACTAAGAAATATCACAGTTAGTTCACGTTTTCTTTAATATGACGAACTTTGTAAGAATAAAGAGTTTACGAACTCTGATTTAAGAACAAGCTCATGTTCCAGATGAAAATACCAAGAAAACTATCTATCTATCTAGTCACCCAACCAACCAACCAACCATCTATCTATCCATCTATATCCGTCCATCAATTCATCCATCCATCCATCCATCCATCCATCCATTCATTCATCCATCCATCAATCCATCCATCCATCCATCCCTCCATCCATCCATCCATCCATCCATCCCTCCATCCATCCACCCATCCATCCATTCATCCATCCCTCCATCCATCCATCCATCCATCTATCCATGTCCATGCATGTCCATCTGTCCTTCCTTCCTTCCTTCCATCCGTCTCTATCTTTCTGTCTATCTATCTATTTTTATTTCTATTTATACAGTGCATGTACAGCCTGGTTTAAATAGAGCTTCTTTGGAAAAAACCAAACGATGGAAAAACTCACATATATAAGGAAAGTAATCCAAAATTCAACTGAAGAGATTCAATAGTAAGTGTAAAAGAAGTCTGGACCAGGTGTGACTCTGTTTAAAGTAAGGTTTTGGTTTCTTGTTGTCTTGGTATGGACTGTTCCAGGATTTTGCCCTGTTTATGGAAAATGGAAAACTAAAATTTAGAAAAAAAATCTCGTAATATAAAATGAAAAGTGTTTTAAGATTACTTCTGTTCGACTGTACATAGAGGCACACCTCACTTGCCGACACCCTGAATGAAAAATACTGTTGCATTTAAGAGCCACAGCCACTAAAGAATAGACGTGATTGGATTGAAACGGTTTTAAAACTATGCACACACGTACCTATTACAACAATACAGTGCACTGTATCTTCACAATCAAACGCATCTTTATTAAACTAAACTTACAGTATGTTCAAATGCAATATTTATTATAAATGGTATTCATTTAGCCTGATAATTCAGCTACCACAAGTCGAAAAAACTTCGTTATACAACAGGGTGAACATTTGTCCTTGACCTTGGGGTCCCAAATTTGGTTCGTTAAAACGGGGTTTTCGTTACTCATCCGGGTGGTGTCTCATACAATTATTGTAGGTGATTTCGTTGTAACGGTACTTCGTTATATCGGGGTCCACTGTATATCGTCTGACGCGATCATCAACTTGGTTATTCTGTATGGTAATGATGCTTATTTTAATAGATCTATTGATAAAAAAGGAAAAAAATAACCCCGCAGTACCTAAACAAGTTACTGTTGTTGTTGATGTCAAAACTCTGAAGCCGGACCTTGTAGATCTAAGCCAAGGGGTGAATGCAGCTAAGCAGGACTAAAACAAAATCCTCGTATTATTTTAAAAACAGAAAGTGTTTCTGTTCGAGGCTTTAAGACATAACTAACTTGTGGCCCTCTGAGCAAAAAGAAAAATCAATGTGGAATTAGTGTTGCTTTACGTATGTTCACACCTTTCTCGACACTGTATGCCGCAACCACAATTTTTCTGCACATCCCAGTCAAAACAAGTCGTAGAGAAACTCTTCGGCTATTGTGACATTGTCACGTTCTCAGACAGGCTAAACGACCCCAAGAGGGCAACAAACGCGTCGGGTAATCGTTCTTTTACAGAAAACGAAATGAAAATAAACAAAACTTTCAGTTTAAAACTGATTAATTTATCAATTCAAGTAAACCGTGACCGAATCCATAATTAAACTAAAACTATTCGTCTAAACGGACACAGGAACACAAACCCTGCGATTTAAAGTTCTTAACTACTTAAGTTCAATTTAGCCTCCGTTAAGCAGTGAGGACACCCGACTCTAATAGATACATACTTATTTAGGTGGCAATTAGTAGATCTCGTTTCTCAAAGTTGAAAATCGTGGTTGTTGTCGTTAATCCGCATTAAGGATGGGCTAGATTAGCTTTCCTACCATTAACAGTCTTGAAACTTACGCGCGGTCCGTATGGCATTTTCCAGAGTCAAGAAGTTCATTTCAAATAGAAATTCCTGACCTTAAATACTTGAAAGAAATTTCCCAGGGCTCAAAACCACACGACGTACATCATAGTAGCACCGGTTTATGGTAACTCCCTAACTGGAAATAATTATGCTCAACGTTAATGCACGATCAGTTAATTATGTTTATCAAATCTGGAATGGTTATTCTTCAGACATCGTTTATCGGTTTTATCACCGCGTGGCTTAGTATCATAAATTTGCTTAAAACCCTTTCATTAAGAAATGCGACAGCTAATCTGCCGCGATTGCTCTACTGAAAGTACATTTCAGGCTGTTGCTGAAAAAAAGCGGGTGTTAACTTACAGACGGATTATTTCGATGGCAGTTAAATTCTTTTACGAATGGAAACTCTTCTTCTCTGAAATAGCTTCTTTTGTAATTACTGAAGTTTCAAAACATCTTATCCGATGTGTGTTTCTTTTCAGTTTTGGGAACTTACAAATTTTGAATCCTCCTGCATTAATGCGTGGGATATTCTTGCTCCGATGATCTCCATGATGTATGTAGAGTGACATGTGAAACTCATACCTTTCTCGGGACGTTGAAGGGGAACAGGTTTTCGAAAAGAAGATTTACGTCAGAAACTGACAGTTGAGACCTCCGAAACACAACGAGATAACAAGAGGGTTGGGTTACTTCGCTTTTAATACAGCTACGATATCCATCGGAACACTCTTGGGTACTGTATTGAAGTTTCTGATGCAACCAGGCAAATGCTCCATTAAAATTCACTACATTTTTTGATATTTTGAGGTTTCCAAAATACTGACTGTTGGCCTGGGAGGAGCTTTTGAAATCCATATTCGCTCCGGCAGCTCTAATTACTTTTAAATGATGTGAGTTTTAGTGAGGTAATGTGGGCTCCAACGATTAATTTATCCCGTTACAACTTGGTCAGCTGTCATATTGATAGAAACTAACTTCGCAAACTGTTCGACGATTTCCTTCAACGAAGCAAAATAGAACGCCATTGTAAAACAATTTTAAGACTTACTCAATTGACCGTGAGTTTTAATATGTGCTCTCATAACAAGCTATTGAGACTGAAAGGCGGCCAAAGTCTTCTTGTTCATTAATGCTAGATGTGCTAACACCGGATCTGACAAGATCGTTGAATTTTGCTTCCGATTTTTAAAAAAAGTTTTGCTATTTTTTGTCCAGAATGGCAAGGAGATAACAAATAGAAGTTCCCTTCTTGCGTTCTTTTTCGCTTTCATACCTGCAAAAGAATCACTGTGGAGCTCTTTGCACTTGGAAATATTCTTAGTTGACAAACCAGGAGGAAAAAACAACACATAAATACAATTTTAGCTCAGGTTACAGTAATTCTGTGACAGTCCTGTTTATTCGCATATGTCATTATTGTATTATGGGAGGGGACACGAAAATAGAGACAAAGAATGACAAAAGAATTGCATGGAGACATTAAACGGGTGTGCAGTGACAACAAGAGATTACAGTGATAGATAATTAGCCGGTTCTGAAGGGAAATATTGGCCAAATTGCACTCTATTGACAAAGACCATCCCTCCACTCGAGATCGTAAACGAATCATAAAATCCCAGCCAAAGTTGAAGTGGCTTGCAAATTTCGGCTGCCAATATAATCCCCGACTGTGGCTTTTCCGATACATAAGAAGCAACGACTCGTTTCTTTCGCAGATTGCCACCTAACAATCGAGGCGAAAGTATTGACTCGCCAAGAAGGACTGGTTGAACGAACCATCACAAGCTCCAAAACAGAGAAACGACGGGTCATGGAGATCCACGGAACCGCTGCGAGAATAATGATGTTCATTCTTCTACTTGGTATGTTAATTTTCCCTGTTTCTCACAGAGTCTTGTGTGTCAGACACAATAGCAACTTTAAAAGTTTCGTGGCTTTGATAAGAATCTTTAATTTCGCCATTGCGCTTTCTCATGGTTTTCTTTCTATGCATTCTGCTAAATATAGCAATTGCAGGTCTTGTAGAAGCAGATGAAACTTGCCGCGATACAGCGAGACACATCACCTACAGCGCCGGGATTAACTCACGAATCAACCCAAACATCGTTGGCGAATGGACTTCCTCACGGTAAAGTCATTAAGTTTCTCTTCACTCTCGTCTGAGGCCATATTATACTCTACTCTCTTACAGTGGCATGCAAACTTGTGCCGAGGTCAACACGCGCGGCTTGACTAGCCACGGATTATCGAAACACATCAGTGTTTATAACGGAAGACTAAAGGGGTTGATACTGAGCTGATGTTTAATGTAGCGTTTAGTATTTTACCCCCTACCTCTCTCCATTACTTTCAGATGCGGTAGTAATTTCATTTTCAGAATAAGAAAGTTAAGTTTGTTTGGCTTTACAATTGAAAATGTCGAGGCAGATCACAAGCGTTGTGTTCTCAGATCGCGTGCAGCCATTAAACAGATCTAACAGCGGTGTCTTGGAAAAACTGAGTTGTTATACCGATCTTAATACTTTAGAGAAGGCTCCATCGAACGATGATCAGAAACTTGTACCTATTCACGTATTGCTTTAAAAATATGCATCTTTCATCAAGTCAAGTTGTTGCAGTTATCCAATTAATTAGGTGGCATGTTTTGAGAATGTGGCGCATTTTACTGTTTTATTCAATTATTGACTTCTTTATTCTAAGACACTTATTTTGCATTCGTGCTCTCGAATTCTCAGGTAGTTGACACCTTTATCCTTAGGTGTTGCTCTGAAGTGCGAAATAACAGCTAGAAAATTTTCGCCCCACTTTTTTTCGTGTTCATGTGATTATTTCTGGCAGTCACAAGATGCCCTATAGATAAGTTGGTTTCTGTTTCATCAACATTGAAACCAATCCTTTCCCCGGCCTTTTGAAGTTCAGGCAGCGCTATCTCTCTTTGCTGATAAACTCGTAAAGGTTACAACACTGTGAAGGACTGATTTAGAATTACCGAACAGAATGAACCATCAACATGGACATGAAGGGGCAAAACAATTAGTTGACCACAACCGAGGAAGCTTCTCTTGTAAACAAAACCACCTTATTTCCGCTATACGCGCTGAGCAAGAGCATAGAAACATAAATTTGACCGGAATCTAAAATGTTGAGTTTGTAGCAGCTTACAAATTGCACACACACGACAAGACATTAAGGTGCCGCGTTGGGGCAAAGGTAGCTCATGCCAAACATCAGCAGTATTCTTTCAATCACACCTACGAAATGAAAACCGAGTTATGAGATATGCATAAAAAAATCCGACTCTGAAATAATTGCACAATTTACTGTCAAGACATGCGGTTCAGTAGTTCCAACACCGTTTGATAATGTGGGTTGTTTCTTCTTTGCAAGTGTCAATAACTGTTGGTTCTTTATGTTTACAAGTTATCATTAAGTAAATACCCTTATGTTCTTCTTTTGTGTTGAGCTCGGTTTTACTTTTCACAGATAAACAAGAAACGCTTACAATACAGGCAGCCTTCGCAATGCACATGTCGTGATGTGAAGTATTGATTAACAATGAGGGCGACTTTCACTGTAAATCCTTTTCATTGGTGCAAACAAAGTGAGGAAAAACAACAAAGAACCTTACTTGCGCATCGATTTTAAAGTAACTACCATTGTGAAGCAAAAATGTTCAGGAATAAGAGAATTTGTTGTTTTGTCAAATTTTAATTAACACGCATTGTACTTTGTTGCAATATCACATATTGGGTTTCCTTGTCATTTTAAATCAATGAAATATATAATTTTAATCTGCTTAAAAGCAACTGGCAACGCCAGCGCCACCAAACAACTCGGTTCAAAAAATCATTTTAAGGTAAACTACGCCTTTCAGTTATCGATGTTTTCGTTCTTACTGATGAAAAAACACGGTTTGTTCACTTATCATTTTATCAGGACTAATGGCTGCACAAAAACTGAAACTGTCAATAGTTATTTTCCGACATTCTAAGCTTTTATCATTATCCTTTCAAGTTTGGAAATGGGCTCTTGTTATTAGTTCTTGCGGTTTGTAATTAACTAGCTTATAAAACTAGCTTGTCCTCTGCGTCGTAATCCCGGAACAAATAGGATAAAATAACCGGTAGAAAAAACTATCTCAAAATACTTCAACACTCGCGATATGACACCCGGTTGAACATATGCTTGGAAAGACACTCGTTTGCATATTGCGCGCACACAATGCTAAAAATGCTTTTGTGAATGTCACTGAGAAAGTATTTTACATGTAATTCGATGTATAAAAGCGAGGTTGACACGAAAGTGCTTTCTTCCTTTTCCACTCAAATGCGTGGGCACTCTGAAAATTGATTTTCCGTCAATGAAGCTGGCCCATTTTTACACATGTTCTGGTATATCTCGTTTTCATCATTTCTGTGTTTTGTCTAAACAAAAAAATATCTTGATTTTAAGCGATAGAAATGGTAAATCCAGCCAAAATAACTTTCAAGAGGGTTACAAACAATTGTGCACTTGCTTTTAGATCTCGGAGCACTTACAAGGTGTCGAGTGGGAAGGCGAAATCACGGCGCAAACTATACTAATGGATCTTTTGCTTGCGGGGAATCAAAAACTACTTCAGTACACCACCACTGTCATTTTCTTCATTCGATTCTCTTTAAATCCATTGCACTGAAATTGTCTGTTTTATGCAATCGTATATATGCAGTTTATTGTAATAAGATAATATTCGTATTAACCAACACTAGCAAGAAATTTTACGGTATCAATACTCCACTAGAATAAAAAGGCTTTCATTGTTCAATAATGAAACTAACACGTTTGCAAATAGCTTTTAGTTTTTCAGAGTTTGATAAACTAGGGTAATGCCTGGCTATTAGTTAAAAGCAAGACTTCTCGAAATGGCGCCAAGGTGATTAACACGTGGGCACTCAGTATTCACCGGAAACTTCTCAAGCCAAACGTATTGGCTACATTGGTTCGGTTTAAATAATGACAGACACCTCCATTATCTCAGCGAGTATTTGCCGCTGATCAACAAAGGGCAACATACCTGACACAATGAAAAATTACCACTTAAGCAAAAGATGCAAACCTTTTTTCATATTACTCTGCCATTGATTGCCACAAAAAAACTCCGTCACCTCTAGAATAAGCATCAAACGAAAATATAGATTTAAAATTTATCTCAAGTCACCGCCTTTTTTCCCATGAATGCATTGGAGATAAACACAGTCAGGGCCGTAGCTAGCGTCAGGCAGGGAGGGCAAATGCCCCCCCTAAATTTTGGACCGGAAGTTGATTTTAAAG
>JAOBYE010020680.1:5321-23132 GCA_025403585.1 Parazoanthus swiftii | reverse complement strand
GAGCGAATTAGGCCAGGGTACACAATATTTTCTTCGGAAAACAACAATACCCCATCTCAAGGCAGTGTTTTCTGGGTTGACCCTGGCCAAGCTTTCACGCATCCTCCACCTCTGCACTTTTATACCTAGTGATTTTACATGTAAGTAGCCTGCCAAGTAGGTTCGCCCTGTTGTCAGACCGTGGCGACGCACGTAATCTTTCACTATTTCATCAAGCTGTGTATCCGATAGTGTACTAAAATGGCCCAGTCTAGACAATCCGAACGTTTCAACTCTGCGATAAATCGTCCATCGAGATACACCAAACAAACGGGCTATTTTTTCCTATGAAAACCCGATTCCACGGAGATCTTCTAATGTTTCAGCACTTATGTAGAACGGTTGTCATTTCCGAGAAAGATTCGTGCACCAAAAGATCTTTTCGCCAAGTAAATTTTTGCGGGAACCAAGATGGCGGGAGTTTTGCTGAAAACGAGGCTTTGAATTTTGGATTGGATTGAATGGAAAAAATGTGCGACTATTGGATTAAATGTGTATCATAGCTTTTGAATTAAAATGTATATAGCGGTCGGATTGAATGAAAATTATATTCGAGTGAACAAAATAGAACTATTGGATTGAATGAATATAGAGTTTGGATTGAATAAATACGAGTATTGAATTGGAAAAGAACGAGTATTGGATAGAAAGAATGTATACGCATTGAATTAAACTGAAATTTATGTATTGAATTGAATGCATAAAATGATTGCATTTAATAAATAAAAAGATTGAATTGAATGAATTTAAGGATTGAATTGAATGAATTTATTACATTGAATTTTGCTACAATCGGCTTGCCATAGATAAGCTAAACCTAATACTGTTTTGTTGCTCTTTTTTCTAGTATTTGACTTTTTTTCGAATCGCATTTGTGTTGAAGTCTATGTTGCAGGCCAGCTTCCTGTGCAGGCTCAAGACCAATAATCGTTTTCGAAAGGTTCCGACAAAACGATGCTCTGCGTTTCCAAATGTCTCGTTAACAAGTGTTTCCGTTTTCAAAAGAAACGTATTAATGCGAATTAAGGTTTTGCAAAAGAGGAGTTGCACCTGCGTGGAAATGAGGCCTAATAAAACACTTTCAAAGATTCCGCTTATTTGTAATCAAACTTTACTGAACGACTATCCACACACGTAACTTAAGGGTTTAGAACAAAGTACTCAAAGTTTCAGTCATTTTGGTATTGATTACACATCGTCAGAGTTTTGTGGAAGTGAACCGCATGATCTGGTTACAGGGCACCATACGAAGAATGTCTTCGAGTGCTGGTAGCAAATCCTACATCGCTGGAATATGGCGAACATTCACTAAATTCCATTCCTATTCTTCAAGTTTAGTAGCTTTCACTTTGTCCTTCAATTATTTCACTTAAATGATAGTATATGCGCAAACCATGATACGTAGCTACTGATTTTGAAGGCGATGAGCTTTGCGGCTGCACACGAAAAGTATTTGTCGCTATTTTTTTGCAGTTTAACAGGCAGCGAGGTAGCGATTTGATGTGGCCTGATATGAGCTAAATATACATTTGCTCAGTAGCTTTGAAATATTTAAAAAATTCCATACAAACGCGAAAAGGAGGGAGCGTAGAAAACATTGTCACACACCTCGTGGCCTAATTATGTCTTCACACCACTTTCATAATCGTTGTGTTTGATTTAGTTCTTGACTGAAAGAAGAAATCAAAATCCTGCTTGCTGTAGTATGTGTAATAACACAGCAAAAACTTCAATGGGCCGACCATTCGGTTTCAATTGGCGAGGGGGAGAAGAATTACTTTTGTGCAATTTTTTCTGCTATATTTCGGGTGTAAATGTTTTTCTCGGCATCTCATTTAATCGTGGAAAATCTGTGGCGTTCAAACATTTTTTATCTTGATTGATGTGCAACCTTTGTTTTTACACCTCACCCAATCCCCCCCCCTCCTCCTCTTCACACTTGAAGATTCACCAACATGAACATAACTCACAATGTCCTGTTAGTCTGAATCAGGGGGGGAAGTAATTCTTCAGGGGAAGATACTGAAATTTTGGTTAGGCAAGGTCCGAACCCGTACTTCTGGAATGGATATGTGCTTCAAATACGTTTCTTCAGGGTTATACTTATAAAATGTTTCCAAAATTGTCAACGAAAGGGAGCACCCGGCCCTCACAGCGCCCCCCCCCCCCCCCACCCCCTAAATCCGTCCTTGTTCTTGTCGACAAGTGCGTGTCTTCGGGTTTTTTTATCTTTTTTTATTTGCTTATTTGTGCTGTAGCTGGCATCTTTAAGCTAAAGCAGAGCACGAATTACTTCAGTAATGGCAGACGTTGTGAGCAGCCAGTTTGGACGTTGCTGTTCACTCACTCCACTTCCTCTTGTCAGGCCGCCGCTTGTCTCCAGACTTCATTAGCACTTTGTTCCCTTGACAGCCCTGTCTATTGCCTTTCTCTTTCAATTTTTTTTTTGTTTTTTATCATATTTTTAAGATGCCGACCAGGAATACATTGCGGAACCTAAACGAGGATTACGGTACTAGTCCTTCCATAAAAACTACACATAATTCATCATTGTTATTATTATTGTTGTTGTTGTTGTTGTTGTTATTGTTATTGTTATTATTGTTATTATCATTTATTCATTGTTTTTTTTTTATTTACTTTGATAGTTTTTGAAGTAAAACCCTTCCAACAAACCCTCTCTGTTGTTTAACTTCCTGTACCTCTCCGTTTCTAAAACTCAAAACATTTTAACCTCTCTTCCAACTGCAGCCCCAGTGAGAACAATGAATACCAATGCAACATTCACAAGTTGACCCGTAAGGTACTTTGATTTGTCTGTAGATTGTACGGAAAAGTTCAATCCAGCATCTTGAAGGCAGATGCTGATTTTTAGAGAGCGGAATGTAAACATCATAACGGTTTGAGAAAACGTTCATACACATTTATTTTTTATATAATAATATGCTAAATGTATTACTCATAAATTAATGCGCTACTCATCTGGTGTGTACAATTTTCGTTTTCTTTCACACTTACCTTTCGAATAACCATTGCCTGAGTTGACGACGAAAGCGAGGAGAAGTAGCAGAAACATGATTTTCTCCATTTTCGATTTAACATCTGTAGTATGAGTCGTGCGCGCCCTTATCAAAAATTTTCATAGTTAGTAAGAGTTAATTAATATTTAGAGTTGTTTCGTCACAAATTTTTCAAATTGATGGCAACACTCCTTAGTCGCTTTTCTTTTGTAAGGTCTTGTTATCCGGGCCGGTAAGTTAATTGAAAGCCACATGACGACTGTCGGAACTATATCCAGCCAGTTTGTCTCCGCTTGTGAATTACAGCCGTTCTGTTCCACTGCTCCGGACGGCAAAAGCGCGGGAATCTGATTAATCATGGAATGAGAAAATGGACGCGCGCTTCCTAACCTCGAAAACGCAGCCTCATCAGTTCCTGCCAATTTGGTGGATTAGCCTTCAATTAACATCGCTCCGAGCATGCAAGCATCAAACAAATGAATGACTGTCCAAAAATTAGCGACAATTTTTAAGAAGTGTACAAAAAATAAATCTAATGCGTTTATTTAGCGCGCGCCTTGACTTTCCCAATCTCCAAAACAGCGGCCTTTGGAAGAAGTGCCAGTGACCTTCCACTAGCATCGTCCCGAGCAAGCCTCAAACAAATAGACGGCTGTTTAATGGTTCAACCGGAGTCTAATTTTTAAATAGAACTATACAAACAAAATCCTCCTAGTGCATTTATCTGAAGTGCGCCTTCGTCTTCCAAACCTCCAACCTTATTTCATGCCGACTTGGAAGCAATGCCAATGACTTCCCATTAACTACGGTCTGAGCTGAAGCGTCAGACAAACGGATGGCTGTCCAAAACCGGAATTAGTAATGATTTTTCGATAAAAAATGTACAACGAAATGAGATCTAATACGATTATCAGCGATGTTGTCTATGCGAACTGATAACGAGGCCAGAAGGCTTTGCCCGAAAGCCCCGTTCACTTTGCCTTCGATTTTCAAAGTTGCTTCACAGGTTTCTTTTCTATCATATGGCTTTCGCCAACACTTGGATGAGATGTGATCATAAGCAATGTATGAACGTTTTCATAATTAAACTACTTCTAAGAGAAATACTATAGGCAAAACTCAGATTTATTGTTGTTAATAGCGTATGATGCTTTGCGCTCGGATTTCCTGTGGCCCAAGCAGATGAAAAATAAGCCTAATATTTTACCCTTTACGATAAAAAAAGAGACGAAGCACGATACGCTTATGAGAGAGGGAAGGAAAGCAAAGTGTTAGAAAGGGACAGCTTAAACCAACGGTAAAGTAGTTCCGGTATTAAAGCGAATTTGTGTGCCAAGCATTTACAAAGTTGCAACAGAGTGTGCAGCTATGAAGGTAGTGTTGTTGTACAACAAATAGCTGAACATATGTTCACAATCTCGGAACCTTTCCTTGCCTTTGCACCAAGATTTTAGTACAAATCATTGTTTATAAATGTTCATTCTTCTCTTATTTGCTCTACTGTAAGTACACACTCGCTACGTATGATTTTTTTAAATTTTAAATTAAACTATATAAACTTTATTATCATCTTTGCAGTATGAAACTGAATAATGTTGTTTAAATTTGACATAAATTCTTTACATAATTGAGTTAAAATTTCAAGTTACTAATTACGAAAAAGAAAAACTGCTAAGTATAAAGTGTATGGATGAACCATATGCTAAAAAAAAGATAAAACTAACAAGATAATACTAAATGGAAAATGATGGTTTAGTACTCCCCGCTGAACTAACTCAATTTGGTCAGACATGCAGGTTAATCGGAGGAGATTTGTGCCACTTCTCACAAGCATGTCTTATGCAGGTCCGATAGACAATTATTAAGATCTGCCTATTCGTGGAGATTACCAGTGCAAATATTTAGATATCAGAATGCGATTGCCGCAAAAATCCCCCAGAGGCGTTTAGTTTTCTAAGTATTATTTTCACAGATCCCAATACGACAATGGCCATTGAAATTTACCAAGAATTGAAGAGGCTCAAGCAAACTGGATGAGCCGAAAGAGAAGGAAAGTATTCAAGGGCTGCAGAGATGGGAGGGGGCAACGGGGGCAATCGCTCCCCCAATTTTTTTTTAAAAACTAAAAAGAATTTTGCACACCCCCCACCCACTAATTAACCTTATTCCGCCTTGGAGGGGGGGGGGGGGGGGGTTTGGGCCCGCGCCAACTTCAAGTAGATCGCGATTCCAAATAATTTAAGATAATCCCTCCATATCGTGGGACTTTTCCTCAAACTTATCTGGCTGTTAAGTGATGTGGTAGAATTTAGGTCGGATGTTGCCATGGCAACGGCTTTTTAAAGGGCATGTTTTGCCGAAATTTGAAAATCTTGCTTTATATTCGGTTATTGGATTTAACCGAATTGTGCTGCTTGGGAACGAGTGTTTAGCTAATCTTGAACAATATGGTTTTGAGAATTATGGTATCCCACACCTATTTTAGTTAATGAGCGACGTTATCGATGACGTCATACATATTTGAGTGTAAGTTGCAGAATCTGGTGAATGACGAAATAAAATATTTTTTTGATTTTCTGAGGTTTATCCTATCCAGTTTTTGTTTGTTTTTTACATTTTAGACACTAACTACTGAAATATCTTCAAAAATATCTACAAAGTTGACTGCAAATGGCATGGAAAAAATACCTCCTCCCAATTTTCTCATTCCAAAGATGTATACTGAGTTTATACAATTGGAATGGGCTAAAATCCAACTTTACTGTTTTGAGACATTGATCAACTGTTTAAACCAAGAGTTTTGGGCTGTGCGTGCTTTCTGTGCAAAAATTAGAGTGGTTCTCAAACGAAAAACAAAATTAAAAAAATAAAAGTAAAAATACACGTGTTGGTCTGGGGCTTCCGCACCTTACAATTAAAACTATATTATACACAACATACTTCCCTGTTACAAATATACGTGATGGAAATAACCAGTATAGTATGGCAAAGCGACGTATATTTGTAACTAGGTTTTTCAATATTTTTATTTACATTGTCAACTTTCAGGGACGGACCATTTGATTTTGTGTGGACTTGCAATAATCTGAATTGACTCTGAGCATAACGAGCATAACGAGCTGAAATTTTACAAGCTCTTCATCAGCTGGCTAAACGAAGCGCAAGTTGAACGCGCGATTTTGCACTGAATTGCACCAACTTACATCTACATTTGGCGAAGGCTAAATGCAAATAGCTTGTAATATTTTGCACGTGCAACAGAATAACATCTTCTGACACACGCGCGAGCAAATATATACAGCAATGTGCTATCTTTTTGTCAGGCTGTCATTTTGATTCTTTCATTTGAGTTTGAAAACCAACCCCTCGGTATCCTCAAGCGATCAAGGAAAATCCTCGTGTCAACTTAAAGATGTATTTGTTGAGCCCACGGATATTTAGAGCCAGCAGAAAAACGCTTAACACATTAAACCTGAGTTATTACGTAATAACCTTAACTGCTGATGATTAGATTTTGATATACAAAATATCACCAACAGAATTCCAACAGCATTGCTTCCAAATTGAAGATGGAAAAACATCCACTTTTTTTCTTCTTCCTGCTTTTCGCTGCTTTTGCCTTTCATGCGTACGCGGATAACTACGTGGTTACACGTAAATTAGGTAAGTCTGCTATTTTACAGCATTAATATTAGCCTCTCGACTGTGCCAACAAAAGACCCTTTCCTTTTATGGAGCTTAAAGATTTTACGGTAAAAAATGGTAAACACCGCCAAACGATACCGGCAGCACTTCTGCAATCTGTCGCGTTAATACTTAGTTTAAACTCGGTAAAAATGTGCTGTTCAGTCGTTAAAGAGAAACCCCTTTTTTGGTAAACGGTCCGCTTCACTGGCAACTTTAAAGTAGCCAAGGTTCAACTGCTACTTTTTTTTACTTACTAGAATGACTGTAAGATTGTTAGTTTAGAGCATGATAATAAGCGATAATGATAATAAAGTAACACTAAGTAATATCAAGAGAAGTAAGAACAAAAAAAGTAGCAGTAAAAGAAGAACAATTCAAAAAGAAGAGGAGGAAGAGAAAAATTATGCAAGAACTGGAACAAGAGAAGAAGATGGTGAAGAAAAAGAAGAAGAGGAGGAAGAAGAAGAGGAAGAAGAGGAAGAAGAAGAAGAAGAAGAAGAAGAAGAAGAAGAAGAAGAAGAAGAAGAAGAAGACAACGAAAGCAAGAACCGATTAAGAACGGGATCCATCTGTATCTCTGTCTTTTTATGTGTGTATTTATCTATCTATCCATTTATATATACATATTTTTATATATTTAATAATAATTGTAAGCAATACTGGTCATGCAAACAAAGCAATCTACATCCTATACAAGGAAAAAGGTAAGGCGGAGAAGACGAGGAAGAGGAAAAGCATAAACAAACAAAAGCAATAGCAAAAACCTCGTTACTCTTTTGGACGACAGAACAGAACACCAGGCCTTTTTATATCACTTTACCGTATAACAACGTTACGCAAGCTAAGCAACTTAAAGTAAGGTCCAGTTATACATGCCTATAACTTTAGGAACGCCAGATCTCTCCCCTTAACCAAATGTCGTAGTCGAAGCGTTTTCAAACCAGTTATGTCACCATACTGTGTTAAGAAATCGGACGCATTTTAATAGGTACATTAATTTACAATAAATACTATCTATACCTAGAAATCAATCTAAAATGAAAGTAGAGTGGCGAGAAGGACCATAAGAAACCAGAACAGCTTACACAGGATGATCCTGCCTATCAAGCTTAGCTCAAGAAAACTGATATTAGTCATGACTATCTATCTATCCACATGCCTACCTATCTAAAAGTTATCTTCCTACGTGTAGCTGATAAACGCGCTCCTATTCGAACAATTTAAGTCCGAAACAAACCATCCCCTTGGGTTACTAAAGAAACCAAAAAAAGAGATATTTGTGACAATTTGTGGGAGTGCATTTCATTTGAGACCGTGACCATTTAAAGAAAAAAGGCAGTTAAAACAAAAACTCCCGCTGACTGGGAAAATCACAAAAGACAAAACAACTTTGTCAATAAAGAAGCCAGACGGGTCAAGAAAATATTCTTTAGAGAAAAAAGTAAGAGAATTTGCGATGATTTCAAAGGTACAAGGAAGGTGCTAAACAATCTAATGAACCGTAAATCTAAGAACACTGTGATTAACGTCTTTGATTAATCCAAAAGATATTGCCGATAATCTCAACAATCATTTTTAAGATTGGTAAGAACCTGGCTTCTGAAATTCCTGAACAGTGTAACGGAAAGTCTTTGAAGCATTTATGACACGTTCAGCCTCTAAGTTTAAGCTTCAAAAGATAAAATATTCTGAAGTTTTCAAGAAATTACTTACAACAGCAGATTCTACAAAGGCGACCGGATTTGACAAAATTCCAAACAATCTACTAAAAATTGCAGCTCCGTACATTTATCAATCCTTGACTGGACGTCTTTATTCAACCTTTCAGTCATTAGAAACAAATGTTTTTCCACAAGAACTTGGGGTTGCCAAGGTCTCCTCTCTATTCAAAACTGGGGATTATATTGACAAGGATCATTATAGGCAAATTTCTGTCATTACCACTGTTGCACGAATATATATTTGAGAGATTAATATAAGATCAGCTATACACTTATCTAAGAGAGAACGAGTTACTCAATCCGCAGCAGTCTGGATTCAGACCTCTGCATTCAACGGCTACCGCTCTTCTAGATCTTACCAATGAATGGTGCTATAAAATAAATAGGAAAATGGTTAACGGAGTTATTCTACTTGACCTAAAAAAGGCATTTTACACTGTTAATCACGAAATCTTGCTAAAAAAAATTAGAATACCTTGGCTTTGCTTCCCTGTCAATTGCCTTTTTCCATTCATACCTTTCAAATCGTCAACAAAAAGCAACGTAAACGGTTATTCTTCCGCCAATTGTGGAGTGCCGCAAGGTACATTCTTAGGTCCAATACTCTTTCTAATTTATGTCAATGACCTAGCTAAATTTTGGAACATAATATACTGCAAGACCATATGCTGACATACAAGTTTGAGTACTTTCGGGTTCGCACACAAAAGTTATTAAACAACTGATGAACGCTGATCTCAAAAATGTGTCATCATGGCTCATTGCTAACAAATTAACACTAAATGTGATTAAAACCGTTTATATGGTTCTTGGATCCAGACCAGAGAATGGCAACAATGGCGGAAGATATACATTTAAAAACTAATGATATCTCTCTAAATAGAGTGTAAGATACCAAATGCCTCGTTGTCCATGTAAAAGAACATTTGACTTGGGAAAAACACGCGGAGTATATAATCAAGAAAGTAGCGTGTAGTATCAGTACCCTTCGAAAAATTTCACCTATCTTGACATTGGATAATAAGATCAATTATTGAACCCTATTTTAACTATTGCTGCCTTGTCTGGAAAGGCATCAATACTACATTATCAGATAAACTCCAAAGATTACAAAATCGGGCTGCTCGTGTTATTACAGGCATGCAATATACTGTGCGATTTGAGGAAATACGCAGGCGATTCATTAGGATGATCTTCACTATCAGAAATGCGCAAAAACAGCTAGAAAGCCATTACGAAGTAAAATAAGATTGTTAATGGCATCGCACTATCATATATGGCAGATATGCCGGTTCTCCTCGCAATTTGGTTCCCAACTATACAACCTTCGAAATTCTACATTGAAATTTGAAATACCAAATACGAGAACCGAGCTATATAGAAATTGTTTTGCTCTTTCTTGGGCTAAGATCTGGAATGATCTCCCTGATGATCTTAAGAAAAAAACATCCATAAACGCCTGTAACCATAAACTCTTGCATCGACAACACTTAAACAGTTATTGAGTAAAAATAGTGAAATATTCTTTAATTAGTAATAATCTAGAAACTACTGCGTGTAATACTACTGCATGATACAGCATGTGTATTCATTAAGGTCGATGCTATCTATATATACATGATGTAAACTTAAATTTATCACGGCTTTTGGGTAGACCAGATTTTCTGTACAGTTAGAGTATACTCGTAAATTTGGCAAAACTACCGTGTTTAAATGAAGTATTCTATCTATCTATCTATCTATCTATCTATCTATCTATCTATCTATCTATCTATCTATCTACTATCTATCTATCTATCTATCTATCTATCTATCTATCTATCTATCTATCTATCTATCTACTATGTATGTATGTATCTATCTATCTATTCTCCTAGTTCTATCTATCTTTCTGCCTGTTTATCTGTCCTTATATTGACAACAAAAAAGCTCATACAAAAAAACGGTTTCCCATTTTTTACAGATCTTGAAAATTCTTCTCTTATTATTACCATTACAGACAGAAGAAATCAGTTGCGCGCACAAAAAAAAACATTTATCTCCCACAAAGTAATAAACGTTTTATCTCGAAACTCCATTTTCTCAGGTGATTTTCAAGGAAGTTCTTAACAAAATAAGCAGTAAATAAAAATAATGGAAGAAAGGGAACATTTCAGAATAGAAAGTGAATACAACTTCTTCGTTAAAAGGCAATTTTGATGAGATTTTAGGTAGCACTTACTCAAATATACAAAACTCCTTTGCTAATAATAGTAATAATGTAATAAATATGGCGTTTATTTGTAAAATCATTGGACTAAGGAGTGAAATGTTAAGTAATTTTTGAAAAAGGGAAACTTTGCAAGAGTTACAACTACACAAGTTTGAAAAAAAATATAATTTGAAATTTTTAAAAATTGAAAATGGGGCTGGGCCTTGATCAAATATGGATAATATCATACCAAATATGAATAATAACAGATATATGTATATTTAAACTTACAAAAAGCCCCGAGCACGGAAACGCATCACTGTTTTACATTTGATAAGCAACGGTCTGTTGTTAAAACGCAAGAAGCGGCGGCGCACACACGCCCGAATCGCTGGAATAAGATAGCTTAGGCGTGATTCAAACTAAGAAAATTATAAATTAGAAGACTCTTTTAGTCTTAGGGGTAATGAGTTCCATTTGGATACTGTAGCAATAAAGTTTGGGCAGATTAAAGGTATCAAAGGGCTACTGAGGCCCGATCCAAACGCCGCTTCACTATTGTACGTTTTGTAACGTTATCGTTGACGTTCCCGTCAGAGTTGCTATGCAGTGGTGCTGCCAGTTGCTGCAATCCGTTGCGAAACGTAGAGCTGAGTTCTACTTCGTGCAACAGTAAAAATTGCGAGTCAATCCATGTTACACTGTGTATTCCCCGGCAACTGGTCTTGCAACGGCATTGCGATACAAGTTCCTGAGAAAATTGGGCAGTCGGTAACAGGACCTTTACGGTTGACAGAGCCGAATACTTTGGCAAACTTAACAAAGACAGCAAAAGGTGTCGTGTTTTACTCAACTGCCTTCTCCTGGAGTAACAAAACATTTTAACAAGGACGCATGTGCACACTTCTCGTTTTTCGTTCCGGGGACCTGGATACAAGAACAAACTTATTACTTAACCCGGCAAAAAAAGTTGCAAGTTAAAGGGTAACACCCAACCTCGGCAACTTGCAACGCTACATTTTCAAGCATTGCGAGACAGGTTGCTGAGAAAAATGAGCGTTGTAACATGGCACCCGTGATTGCGTTTCTTTTTCATTTTGGGGAGTCTGTGAGGACCAGTGAGTTGTTTGAGGAACGTCAAAGAATAACTGTCAAACTACTGTGAACGGAATGAAAAAGCAAGCTCCGGTTTTCTACATAGACTTTGTTTTTACACAACACAGAAACAAGATCGTAACTATTTGGCAAACACGAAAAATAAATTTCCTGTTCAAGTTAAAAGATCAAAACCACCACAAATCTCATCTGGTTTATGAAGGACAGTGCAGATGTGGAGAAGTTATAATGGCGAAACACAAAGAAACTTAAGCGTAAGAATAAATGAGCACCAGGACAAAACAAAAATGTCGGAACCCGCGAGACACCTACATGTAAGTAAATTCCCAACACATTCTTTCGCGTGGCATAATTATTGTAACACCTGCCTGACCGAATGGAGAAACAGAAAAATTAAGAAAGCGCTAATGATCGCAGCAAGAAATCCATCGCTTAACAAAAAGATACAAGCAAACCCCATTTTGCTTTGCCCAATTGGGATATCTTAAGATTATAAAGTTTAAATATTTTACGCGGCAAATCAGTACCCTGAAGATGACTTTGAAGTCGAAAACGTTAGGTGCAAAGAAACTTTAAAACTTTTATAGCCTTAAATTTTTAAACATTTTATCTTAAAGCGAACTTATGTCAAATAAATTATGTATTTTACTTTAATCAGTCTCAGAAGTAACAGTTAAAGCATAAGTAGAAAAGGCATTTTGCTTCTTTGGTTTCCAAAGGCTCTGAAACTTTTTCTTGTCAAAGCAAACAACCATTTTGCCTCATTGTGATTGGTTGTTTCTAACACGTCATGCATAAATGATCATCCTCCTCTGAATGATAGCTGTATCTGCTTTCTTTACCAAACTAAAGGATCGACTATTAAACAGAAGTAAGATTCCGCTTAGCACTAAGTGCGAAAGCTACTGTGCCTTGCTCTGAGTGAATTACACACATTTTTATAAAAACCACTAAATTTGACTGAGCCTTGGTTTGCTCTTAATTTTTCCCATACACTTGCTTAAAATCTTTGGCAAATCTGAGCCTCGTTGTTCTTACAGAGTTGTTGACAAACGCCCTGTACTAACATCATGTCAACCGATTCACCTGAGACATCTTCGCACCATCATGGAAATAACATGATAACACCCGGTCACAGACATAAAAGCGCTCCGTAAATCAAACATGTCCTGTGCCTTTCGACTGAACAGCAAACGTAGCTCCAGCTCTCCTCTGCCGTTAACTTAAAATGAGGAGGCGTAATCCCCGAACAGCGGTTGGATGTCTGAGCCTACAATCGAGGGCGATCTCTTCTGCAGTACATTGACGTTCTGGGAAAGTCGAACAAATGGAACGTTTCACAAGAGATGGATCACAGGAATATTCTCGTGTGAACGAGACTTACAAGTACGAGCAAAAAGAGTATGTCACAAGAAGTGTGTCACAGGAAATGTTTTTCTGTATAGACGAGCTTTATTCCCCGAACGTCATATCTGCTTCATATTCGAATTCAGGAAAAACCAAATAGTGTATTTGATCAAAACCAAATTACGGAAGTGGTTTTATCATAAAATAGTCAAGCTCTCGCAAAGCGTCAACGAAAAACATGCTCCAGACATGGGCAGAGGTAATGCGCAGTTATAATAGGAACGAATCTCTTCAAACGTGTTTTTACTAAGCGCGCGCCATCAGTATATAGACTTTCCGGGACGTTTTTGGTTGAATCCTTCTGGATGAAACTTTTGTTAATTTCAACAGAGGCAAAAACTGCGCTCTTTATGCAAGTTTACGAGCATATTAAACATTAAAACTGTCCGATGCTTGTCAAAACAACAAAATGCAGCAAACACCGCTGGGTGATTTATGTTGGAATATGATAACGCGTAGTCAAAATAACAAGTTGCCAAAATTTTGTTAACAGTAACTCCTTTTGGTACTCATTTAGACGAAGGCACTTACAGAGGACAGCACATCTTTGCGATTCCTTTGAATTACATATAAGCGTAAATTCGTTTGAAATGCACGATTATTTTCTAAGTATCTTGAATTACGTACGGCCCACAAAAATGCAAACAATATCATCAGAAACAATTGAATTGCTGAAAACAGAACTGAAAAATGAAAAACAGTATGAGCACACTTATACTAAAAAAAGAATAAGCACACTGAGCATGATTTTGGGTTTTTCTAATGTTAAAACTGTAAAATGAAATCAGACGAAGCTGCGGAAACAAAATAAAGCTCGCTACAAAATTTATGCTTTTAATAAACTATATATGAGTAAGCAATATGTTTTTTGGGTTGTATTTTGGTCATTGCTAACATTCATGGCGGTCGCGAGTCAAACATTTTTTGCTTAAGAAAATTTCTTCCAAATAATTTACTTTGTATTCTTTTAGTTGTCCTTGAATGCAAAAATAATATTTAGAAGGAACAAAATATAATAAGAAAAAATATTTTTCGTCAAGTCTTGTTGTTATTTTTTTTTAAAAAGTGCAATAGACAGTTGTTTGTAGGTATAATCCGCATGTCTTTTTGTTTTGCTTACGAGGCACTACGATCGTTTATAGCGCAGACACGAACATTGCACAACCATAAACTAACTTCAAAACTTTGTGCTGGTTCAGAATGCATGTACTTGCTGAGCCCAAGAACATTAGAAGCCAGCAACATTTCAATTACTGAATGGATTAACCCCACTTTATGACGTCACAACGTTCAATTACATTGATTGGCTCTCGACTAAAAACAAAATTTCTCGCGACGATCAGTTTGAATACTTTCCATGATCCAATATGAAGATGGAAAAGTACCCACTCTTCTTCTTACTTTTCGCTGCTCTTGCCGTGCGTACATACGCGGAAAACATGGTAATCACACGTAAACTAGGTGAGTTATCACATTGCTTTTTTATGTTTTTTTAGCCTCTCGACTATGCGAACCCTTTTACAGAGGTTTTACAAATGCAGCTTGAACATTAACAAAAAATATTAACCATTACTTAGCGATGGCATTTACACTTTTACACTTGAGTTACTTTCCTGTTTCAAATGTTCAAAGACAAAGGGAAAACATTTTTCTGGCAAACGGTCTTCCAAGATGAGCGCATAGAATCCAGTATCTCAGCATATTAACACAGATAAAAATACTAGTAAATTACCTGTAGAGTTGCTACTATCTCTTTGTATATTTTAGTAATAAGGCTAAAAGAACACGAAGTATACGAGAATTAAAAAGAAATAAAAAGATGAAAACAACGATGAAGAAACAAGTAGAAAAATAAGAACAACAACGACAACTCCATAAACAGCAGCAAGAAGAGCAGAGCAAAAAACAAGAACAAGACGAAATGAAGAAAAAACAAGAAACAGGTAGAAATGAACAAAAACTAGGAAGAACAAGGAGAAGCAGAAGAGAATGAAGAAGAAGAAGAAAGAAGAAGAAGAAAAAGAAGATGAAGATGAAGAACAAGAACAAGAAGAAAAAGAAGAAAAAGAAGATGATGACGATGATGACCATGACCATGACCATGACCATGACGAGGAAGAAGAAAATAGTAAAATTTATCTATCTATCTGTTTAGCCATTTCTTGACAGCAATATTGATCGTGGAATAAAGGTGGCTCTTACCATTACAGAAGTCGAAGACCTATCAAAAAGTCAGTCGCGTAAAGCATGGTTAAATATTAAAACACTTTGGCGCCTTCAATGGAGAGTTGACATTTCATTCGAATTCTACCCTTGTTATTATAACTAAGACCGGCGGTTGTGACTGCACGCGCGCCACTAGATGTATTCATAATTTAAGATAAACAGCATGCGTTTCTCTGTTAACGTTCTGAACAGCTCAAACGTTTGGTTATAAAATCGTAGTTAAAAATTTGTTTTTAAAGCGATTTTCAAAGCATCCCTCGTGGTTTCAGTTAGCCCTGTTTCATTAATCAAACGTATATTTAAAGGAACAATCTAAAAAAGAACGATAAAGCATTTAAATATCGCGACGCTAACTGCCGATATAACAAATTTGCAACACCTGTTAACTAATTAAAAACACTTCTTATGACGTTAGTTAATTTGTGCTTAATGATTTGCAAAAGAAAATTTAAACTAAACACGGGAGATTATTTAACGAAACTCATTCTGAAATCTTCGTTTTCATTATATTCTGTTGTACAAATTTTTCAAAATTTTCAAGAAAGTTTTGCAGTTAAGTTTTTCTAAAAAGTTCAAGTTCAGGTGCAGCATATAACAATGCGCGTCGGCCATGAGAAATGGTGTTCACTTCCATAATATTTAGAATAAGCTGGTTAGAAGGCCAGGGGTGACGGAAAGGACGACTTTAACTAGGCTGGACAAGTGCTCTGAAGTTAGACTGTGCTCTGACACATAATGAAACCAGCAAAAAGATTGTAAAGTTCGCACCTAACTCACAAGTACTTTGGAGTTAAACCGTGCAGTGACTTTTAAATCACAAAGAGGATTGTAATGTTCTCACGGGACTCACAAGTACTCTGGAGTTAAACCGTGCAGTGACTTTTAAACCAGCAAGAGAATTGAATAGTTCACACCTGACTCACAACTATTCTGGATTTTGACCGTGCAGTGACCTATAAACCACAAAGAGGATTGTAAAGTTCACACCTGACTCACAAGTACTCTGGATTTTGATCGTGCAGTGTTTTATAAACCAGCAACATGATTGTAAAGTTTACACGGGACTCACAAGTACTCTGGAGTTATACCGTGCAGTGACATATCAACCAGAAAGAGGATTGTAAAATTCAAACAGAACTCACAAATACTTTCGATTTAGACCGTGCAGTGACGTATAAACCAGAAAGAGGATTGTAAAGTTCACACATGCAGGACTCACAAGTACTTTGGAGCCAGACCGTGCAGTGACAAATAAACCAGCAAGAGGGTTGTAAAGTTCACGCCTAACACAAAAGTAGTCTGGAGTTAGACCGTGCAGTAACTTATAAACCAGCAAGATGATTGTAAAATTTACAAGGGACTCACAAGTGGACCTATAAACCAGCAGAGGGTTGTAAAGTCCACACGTGACTCACAAGTATCTGGATTTTGATCGTGCAGTGACCTATAAACAAGCAAGTGGGTTTGTAAAGTTCACACGGGACTCACAAGTACTCTGGAGTTAGACTGTGCAGTGACCTATAAACCAGCAGGAGGATTCTAAAGTTCACACGGGACACACACGAACTCTAAAATTAGATCGTGCAGTGACGTATAATCCAGCAAGAGGATTGTAAAGTCCACACGGGACACACAAGTACTCAGGATTTTGACCGTGCACTAACCTGAAAACCATAAAGGGGATTGTAAAGTTCACACCTGACTCACAATTACTCCGGAGTTAGACGGTGCAGTGACCTATAAA
This sequence comes from Parazoanthus swiftii, assembly GCA_025403585.1. Taxonomy (NCBI): domain Eukaryota; kingdom Metazoa; phylum Cnidaria; class Anthozoa; order Zoantharia; family Parazoanthidae; genus Parazoanthus; species Parazoanthus swiftii. Next base: position 5,981 of record JAOBYE010020680.1, on the reverse strand, counting down.
CCAGCAAGAGGATTGTAAAGTCCACACGGGACACACAAGTGTTCTGGATTTTGACCGTGCAGTAACGTATAAACTAGAAAGAGGATTGTAAAGTCCAAACAGGACTCACAAGTACTCCGGATTTAGACCGTGCTGTGACCTTTAAACCAGCAAGAGGATTGTAAAGTTCACACGGGACTCGCAAGTACTCCGGAGTTAGACCGTCCTGTGACTTTTAAACCAGCAAAAGGATTGTAAAGTTCACACGGGACTCACAATTACCTATAAACAGAAAGAGGATTGATTGTAGAGATTACACGGGACTCACAAGTACTCTTGATTTTGACCATGCAGTGACTTTTAAGCCAGCAAGAGGATCGTAAAGTTCACACGGGACTCACAAGTACTCTGGAGTAAGACTGTGCAGTGACCTATAAACCAGCAAGAGGGTTCTAAAGTTCACACGGGACTCACAAACACTCTTGATTTTGACCATGCAGTGACTTATAAACCAGAAAGAGGATTGTACAGATTACACGGAACTCACAAGTACTCTGGATTTTGACCATGCAGTGACCTATAAACCAGCAAGAGGATTGTAAGATTCACACGGGACTCACAAACACTCTTGATTTTGACCATGCAGTGACTTATAAACCAGAAAGAGGATTGTACAGATTA
>JAOBYE010020569.1:10788-23133 GCA_025403585.1 Parazoanthus swiftii | reverse complement strand
ATCGGTCTGTCATCTGATTGGTCTATTTATATACCCTCTGTGGTTGATCACTGTTGGTATGTCTGCTAGTCGTTGCCTTGCTATATGACTGAGTAATATTGACTGTCGTTTATCGGTCGATGGTCAACAAACCAATAAAGTGTTTTCAGGGCCACTATTTCTAACGTAGTTCACAACTGTTTAAATTCTACAGGTCAAGAGTGACGTGCCAGTCAATAACTGGATCTATCTGATGATGACGTGGAACAAGAAGGATGGACTCAAGATGTATCACAACGGACAATTGAAGTCTGACGATGATACTGGTCTCCCTGTGCAGAATTCCAGTCCTTCTTCACTAGAGGAGAACTTGGCCGTAGGCCGAAACATTGGAAATGACGGGCCTTTCAAATACTCAGCATTTGACATGGGTTCCCTTACCATATTTGGCGGCTCTATGGCACAGGATGACGTGAATGCAGCATACATCTTCTTCTGGAGTAGTCGTGAGTACTTGGATGTTGTGCCGATACCTGTATAAGCTGTTACTAAAAGCTGCTCTTGTGTCCTTTCCGACTCACGTTTTCAAACAAGCTTCAACAGATTAACAAAAAATGATGAGTGATTCTGATTAAGTAATACGTCACTCACGTTGCCATCCTCAACATAAAAAAGGGTGTTAGTTAAAGTCCCCTTAACTACTTTTACAGATTTAGTAGTAAAAAGATATGAGAAATGCCGCATGTATTTTCAGGAGCAAACGCTATGGTGTTTCGCACTACATTGATGTGAACATTATAAATCGTCTCAAAATGTCTCCACTTAGATACTTTTCGAGTTTGGTGTATGGAAGCTTGAGTTGGGCGTTGATATTCTCTGTATGGCTGAGATCGCTGCTGTTTCAAGAGCTCTTTCTTGGGATGCATGTTTATGTCGGGGTGGGGCAACTGTAGGGAAATGCTAGTATATGCGTGTGTAATGTATGGAGAGGTGAGTATTGATTTTAAATACCTGGGTTGAGTTTTGTGGTTTTTGGTTAAGCTTTCACACTGTTGTATACGCCCTCGCTGTTGTTTTTATTGCGATTTGTACTTGACAACTTTGTAGTTTTATGCGCAACAGAATAAGAGTATACGTACACACGTTAAAACATTCTATCGGTTGTTTTTTTCGCCTTAATGTAAACGTTGTTAGCGCCGTATGTGTCTATTAACACGCTTTACGTTTTGTCCCCCCCCCCCCGACCCTGTAGTCTCGGCCAAGGTGTATTATGCATCTCTCCGCGTAACAAACGACGCTGGAAGGAAGATCTTTCTGAAGCCGGACAAGGGCAACCCGGAAGGATTCGCAATCAACCCCCACTCCACCCTGGAGGTGACCCTTATGTCCATGTCCACAGACGGGGCCCCAGTCCAACCCGTGTTCTTCAGGGCCATCGATTCAGAGACCGCCGTAAGGTTCATGATCAACAATAAGATCACACCTTACCTCATCACTCCCGTGGAGCGGAAGAAGGAGTTTAATACACTTGTTGTCTCAGTGCCCCGTGAGTAGCGCAATAACGTCATTCTTTGTTTTGTGTACTTGTACAAGGGGCTGTCTGTTTGATCTCGTGAAAATTACTTAATAGAAACTTTTGTCACTTGGTTACCATGCTTAAAAAAACTCGAATCGAGAATAAATATTGGTATCGCCAAGAAAAACATGGTGAAAATTAGGTCATGGAAGACTGCTTAAGGTCACGGAAAATTTTATGGAAAAAAACACGGAAAACGTTTTTAAAACCCGAGGGCTCACAAGATGTATTACCACCACTGAAGTGGAAGAATGTTTTGTTTCATTGTACGAACCACAAAAGCAGAACGAAACAGCGCGTAACTTTGCGATGTTGTAAAGAGAGGGAAGTTAAACCGAATCTGAAGCTTTTGTAGCTATGCCAGATAACAGCAACCTTTATGATGAAGGTCTCCGTATTTCAGAAACAAACATGACGACAGGTGTGTTCTTCACGCCCTCTACAGGTGAAATAGTCCGGTTTCGTAATCGTAATTGCCACTGATTACAATGACTACAGACAGAGTTAGCCTCGATTTGATGTTAAATATTCATGACTGACACCAAAGCAGATAATATTGAGCTATATACAACTGTGTATTGTTGAGGCTCGGACTTATAATCTTTCTCGCTGGCAATTTTTGTTTATTCAACACCAAGTCGAGGCTAACGCTGTAGAAATGAGAAATGAGTCTATGGTCACTGTAACCAGCGGTCACTGAGAATACCAATCTGGACTATTGTCATTGTCAGACAAATTCAGCACTTTCCTCAAGTGCGTGGCGCGCTTCGACACTAGAGGCATATTAGGAGGTTGGACGTAGGGGGGTCATTTGAGGCTGGGGCTAAATTGAGGAAATAGAGTTGCAGAAGTAAGAAAAAAGAAACTAAACCTTGAGAAATTTGGGATAATTACGGCCTTCTTTTTGTGTTACTCAGCACCTCCAATTCTGCCCAAGTACGTGTGGGGGATAAACCGCGTTGTTAATGGTGAAGTACAGGAAACTAACCCCGTGTTACACGCCCACGGTGACTTCCTTTCGACCAGCGGTGGTGTTCATTTCAGTAACAATGAAAGTTGGATTGACGCCGGTGATTTCAAGGGTGTGTATAACAAACGAGCATCTTAGAACTCACCTGTATTTAATTTTAGTTTTAAATAATAATTATAATTTAAAAATTGAAGGGTTGATAAGGTTGATACGCCAATAGTATAAAGTGGAGTTTGCTAGAACGATTTCTGGAGTAATTAGACGGTCGTTGCAGAAACTTTACTTTTAACTACTGTCTTGTGGTCGTTCCCTCGAAGTTGGATTGCAAACTTTTTTTTTCTAAGAAAACTTCGTAATTAGGCAACACGGTTATTTGTTTTATTCTTTCTTTTTCATTTCAATTCTCGTGCATCTCTTTTATAATTACCCTGATTGCATAGGCATGTTAAGTTTTTCCTTTTCCATTCAATTCTCATGCATCTCGTGTGATTGCACTGACTACATATAAGCATGTTATACTCTTCAATTTTCCGTTCAATTCTCATGCATCTCTTGTGATTGTACTGACTGGACATAGGTATGTTTTGGTCTCCCCTTTTCATTTAATTCACATGCATCTTCTGTTGTGATTGCAACTGACTGCAATAGGCACGTGTGTGAGCGACCCACACCTCTGCAATAGCGGACTATCGGTTGGACTGAAAATTAAACTTGATGGAGAGATGAAGACGTCACCAGAACCGCGTTACATCCTTGACAGCGGAGGTGCTAATGACAACTCCAGAGGGGTCAGCCTTCTGTTGAACAAAGGGAAGCTGCATGCAGTGGTTTCCGTGTCCGACACTGTCTGGACGGTAAGTAGGCTGTGCGTTGATCTGTACAATCAGCACAAACGAAATCACTCTTAAAGCCCAAGTTAGTTTTGTTTCGGCTTTACTGGGCTGTTTGACCACAAGAACGATTCAATAAGAATTTCAACTGAGAAAATGCTACTGCGGAGAGCCTCAAAACATGGCCTTCAGTTCAGCAATTTAACCGGTGATACCAAATTTGTTGCATTGACAGCCAGCTGAATCAGACAGTTTAAATACATTCCGAAACTGAGACATTAAGGTAGAGGACTTAGTTGATAATGGTAACCGATACCAGGTGCGGTATCTAACATGAGAAAATGAGTTGTTTAGGTAACTGCTGATGTAGGGTTACTGCGCTACATTATTGCCATAACCTCATAAGCGGTATATGGCGTGATGCGCGGCCTAAATTGAGCTTGAATTATTCGTAACACAGATTTTTTGGTATTTTTTAATCATCTTTTTCCAAGTAATAAAAAGATTGCATGATTATACCGTGTTATCATCCCTGAAAATGATTTCAGCCAATCACCGGCCAGATTACTATCGTGATTTTTCGCGAAATCGCAACAGTGTCATTATTTCAAACGATATCACAGACAGTTTGGTTTCTTTCTTGAAAGTCAACTGCAAACATACGTTTTCCATCAGCGTGAATCTTTGTGTTGCTTCATAGAAAGTTAGAAGGGGAGAAAACGAAGCGATACGTGCATTCACTTCAAAATTCGCGCCAAAACTTATCCTTTGAAGGAGTTCTGTCCCAAAGAACGCGTGAAACTGGTTCGTGCGTGCGTTCAATTAGGTACAAACAGCGCTCGCTTTTCCCACTTTTTGTTTTCAAAATCACAATTTTTTGGTCAGGGATGATAGTGTTTTGGTCTCGCATGAGTATTTTGGCTCAACCTACGGTCTCGCCAAAATACAAACCATGGCTCGACCAAACTCACCCTGATATTTTCCTGAACCGCGCAAAAACCTGCACGATTTACATATAAAAAAACTCCGTTAACCCGTTAGTGAACTTTCTTGGTTTCCAGGTTGCCACAAGTACGAAGTTCGACACTTGGCAGTTTCTTATGCTCACGTGGAAAGAAGATGAAGGGCTGGCTCTATACGCCAACGGCGACCTTGTTTCCAAATCTGTCGATCCAATCCCTGAGAAGGGAAAGCACGCATTAGATGACTTCACTCGACTCGCCATCGGACGAAGTTCCTCCGGTCCTCCATACGGAAACACCAAGATGTCTGTGGGCTCTCTAGTGTTCTTTGAAACGCACCTGGCCAAGAGTGATGCTCTCAAAATGTTCCTGTATTATTGGGGCAACGGTAAGATTTCACCTTATTTTGAAGTCGGACGAAGCTATAGACGAGTTTCAGATGACGTCATTGTTTGCATCATAAAACAGCATAAAACCAAATTCAGGATTGAACCAAAATGAGTCCAGAATTTGATAGTGCATAAGACAATAAGTATTCACTGAAAATGTTAGCTTGATATATCAAATAATTAAGGAGAAATATATGTTCCGCAAAAACGTGGAGAATTACAGAGAATGTAAAGCTGGAGGAGAAGTTGCCTTCAGCCATACAGAACCAGTTTTAATTTTCGAGATTTCCAATCATTCATTTCTCCTAAATTATAATGAATATAAAACTCAAATTTTTAGATATGTGTTTAATTTGTCAAGTTGCGGACTCATTTTGGTTTTATCCTAAATTTTGGTTTTATGTTGTATTATGCTAATGACGCGAATTGTAAACAACGAAATCCGCCGTTCATGTTGTCTGCACGTTGTCTAAGTTTTGTTTCTGAAGACGACGGTTGAAAGTTGTCAGCTGATTGCACTTTCGCTTGCTGATGTATTCTGTACTTTAGTCAGTTTTTTTGTGCTGTTTTTGTTGTCTTTCTCGCCTTTGGGGCATGTTCATTATATTTTGCCAAGAAAGTCGGCAAAAATAGATGATACTTGAAATGGCGAGAAAGAAGGAAGTCAGGGAAAGTTTTTTAAGTTTGGCAGGGTTGTGCAGCAAAAGGCAGTCAACAGGTTTTCTAAAATTGTTTGAGAACCTTGCCGACCCCTGACATACGTAATGAACGGTCCTTTATCAAGTTCTTTTTAAAAAATAAAATAACACGTGATGCAACAGCACTGAAAACAGATTTAATTCAGCTTATTTACAATCTTTTGCTCCACTTTTTAGTGGCACCGCACTCCTCTGACCGTTATATCAAGGCTAAGTTCGACAACAGGGCCGGCACGGAAATCAAGATTATCCCCAGCAAGGGACAGAAGAAGAACGAAGGGTACACAGTGAAACCGCACATGACGCTGGATCTGTCGTTCATTGAGAAAGGTGTATTTAACAACATCCCCGTCACCTTCCGTGTGGTGGATCCCAAGACCGGAAATGGTAAAGACCTGATGCTAAATGGGGAGCGTAAGCCTTTTACTGTACATCCAAATGTAGACAAGGACAAGTTTCACTTGGCCACTGTGACTGCCTGTAAGTACAAAAATACAGATCAGAAATATTTCGTTTCTCTCAACTCCAGCAACTCGCCACTACAACACTCGCAATTCGGATCCAAACACCTTTGATGTAATCGCTACTCACCGTCAGACTTACTTTAGGTCATCATTTTTTCCGCGATCAGTAAATATATGGAACAATCTCCCCCCAGCGCTTAAGAATTGCACTAGCCTCCCGTCTCTGAAAACAGCACTGTCAAACCACTACTCAAGCAAACTTCTATCGTATCAGCCACCATAAAACCTGCCTGAATCATAGTGAATGTCCCCTTGTACTACTTTTTTATATGTACGTTTTTACTTATTTAATTTTATAGGAAGGCCGGTAGGTTATCAACTGGGACTATGTCCTGTTTCCTTATCCCTGTCACACTACATATATAATTTCTCTCTTTGGTCAATTGTATTTATAAATAATTTCTCTCTTCTTTAATTATTTCATATTGTTGTATTCATATGTAAATCTGTGACAAACAAATAAACTAAACTAAGCTATTATATTTTTTGGTCAAATAGAGAGGGAGTCAAGGTATTCTACAACTGCTTTTTCAACACCTCATGTACAATATAGAAGCCGAAACAAGTTTCCTTACTATTTTAAATTAGTTTATGTTCGAGTTCATCATCTAATACCGCGTTCATACTAAACGCTAAACAAGATTAGAACAGGTTTGTTCGATTTGAATATATTGGTACTTTTACGTATTGATAATTTTTCAGGGGTTCTAAAAGAAACATTTGAACGTTGTAACGTTTAAACAATTTCTTTATACATGTTTTAGGTTAGTTTGTTTTCTTAAACAGTCAAATTATTTTTCAATCATGATTGATTGAAATCCATTTAGTGAGTAGTGAGAATTATGCTTTAGATTAGCTTTATTTCCATCGTGATTACACTTTCATTTTCACTCTTAAATATGTAACTTTGTTGCTCAGAAGGGTCAATGGTTTTGGATAAAATGTTTTAACAGAACATAGATGAATGGGCTCTAAAGCAAAAAATCTTTTGACATCTCCGCACTTTTAAAACGTGCGCTTTCCGCCTAACTTTACAGAAAAAGCCATACTATACCAACCCCACATACTTGGTATACACGCCGACACAAAAGAAACCACTATGTCTCTTTTTCTATCTGCCACATAGTCCAAGTATGACTAAAGATTACACTTACGGTTGCGTATTTATATGGAAGGTGTAGAGGTTGATAAGAAGTAAGTTGACGGGTTGAGCGGTCATGTACTTACTCGCTACCTTAATTCATTTATAGTATGAAGAGTTTGATATTGTTGTATTGACTAAAATGTTTACTTCTTTTAATTAGTAAAATGTCCAAAACCAGACGGGATGTTTGCGGATCCCTATTCACCAAAGCGTTATCTGAGGTGCGTGAAGGGCGAGCTCAACCATATGAATTGTCCTGATGAGATGATCTGGGACGAGAGTATCAAGTCGTGTGCTGGAAAGGGTAAGCGACGAAATCTTGTTTGAAGAAATTTGAAGAATTGAAAGTTTGAAGAATAGGCCTTGTGCAGCTAGAGGTCACGTGGTGCAAAATACGACACACTGGAGAGCAAATGAATGTGCAAGACTCCAAAACAAAACACGATTCACTAGAAAAATGTGTATTTTCTTTGTTTTGCATTTCCCATACGTGTAGCCTGCCAACTGAAGCGCTTAAGTTAATCTGCGCTTGATTGAAAAAGTGGCTTATACATAAATACCAGCAAAAAGTCCGAGCCTCCAACAAACAAAAAATTGTAAATAGTTCATATCTACATTGTCATTTACGAATATATAACATCAAGTCGAGGCTAACGTTGTGAAAAGTATGGCAAAAAGTATGCTTGTTTCTATGTTTGGACTTGCTCCCAAATTGTTCCCATGAAATTCACATTCGTTGATTGTTTTTTAGTGGACATGTTATGCTAAGCTACCCCAGAATGGAAGCTGTAGTGTTTAGTGTCGCAAAATGAAATGCTCTTAAAATGTTTTTGTCAGGTCGTGAGTCAGCTGCTGGACTTCCTTTGTTTTACTTTGATGTGACGTTCCACAACTACGCTGGGACTGAAGCCGAAGTTCTGAGGAAAATATCCGGAAACAAGCCGGTGGCTGTCATCCCCAAGGGAGAGTCTCTGCCACTACAATTTTCTTCACTATCGTCCTCACCAGCCCAGTTGCGTGTGGTTGAGAAGCTGACTGGTAACACACTACTGGCAAACAATCTCCCTTTGGTCAAGGTCAAGGGGTCATTGGATAAGGATTCTGTGGCGGTTACCAATATTGATGTCACAAAGCCTCGTAAGTAGCACTTCCTTGGTGAAAACAGAAGTTTGTTTATCGGACTTCTTAAGCACGAGAGTCGATGACAATTGTTGAGAATTCAAAATCCCACTCTCGTTTGACTCTCATGCACTCTCATCGACTCCCGAGCGCTCTCGTCAACTTTGAACGTGTTCAGCATTTCGACGAGAGTTGACGAGAATTCAAACTCCCACTCTGGTTTGATTCTCATGCACTCTCATCGATTCCCGAGCGCTCTCGTCAACTTTGAACGTGTTCAGCATTTGGACGAGAGTTGATGAGAATTCAAACTCCCATTCTGGTTTGATTCTCATGCACTCTCATCGATTCCCGAGCGCTCTCAACTTTGAACGTGTACAGCATTTGAACGAGAGTTGATGAGAATTCAAACTCCCACTCTGGTTTGACTCTCATGCACTCTCATTGATTCTCGAGCGCTCTCGTTAACTTTGAACGTATTCAAAAATTTCGACGAGAGTGGATAAAAGTTTCACATGCTTGTTGAGCGACTCTCGTCAGCTCTTATGGAATCTCATTCTTGTTTGACCGCTCGTGTAATGATTCGATTTAACGCCCGGGCACTTATTTACTTTTTAGCACCGCGAGGGAGGGCGCTTGTTCGAGACAGGGCGCTTAATTTTTTTAGAGAATCAATCGAATGTTCGCAACAAAACTTTAGTATTTATTTAAAAAAGGAAATAAAAGAGAAACTGTAACAGTAACAAAGAATTATACGGTCAAAGTTCATGTGTAAATGGGTCACTTGGGTCAATAATCAAGGTTTCCTGGTGCGGTATCTTCGACGTCCGATTCAGTGATCCCGCTGAAGAATCCCTGTCGTGAATTGCCTGTGACTTGCTGAACAACCCTGAGCCATTCTAGCCCTGCATGGCAAGGCTAATTTTCCTTGAAGCAGTGGGTGTGTCCGTCCTCTGATCCATCCACACCATCTTTCAGCGCACAGCTCTTGAATTTCTCTATTATCATTGTTTTGTCCAAGCCATCCCTCAGCGTAGTAATATTATAGTAAGAATAGAGGCGCTGATTGGAATAGGGGTGCTTATCAACAAGAACCAATTTGAATAACGGGGGCACTTATTTGAAAGGGGGCGCTTGTTGGAAGCCAAGGAGGGCGCTAAATCGAATCATTACGGCAGTTGAACTAAACTCTCATCCAAATCTGGTCACTCAACTCTCATGCTCGTTTGAAACAGGCTGTACCACTGTAAATTTCATTTGTACAGAAGACATCAATTCGATAAAATTCATTAAAACAGCAACTGATCATCAGTGGGGTTCATAAAATGTGCGCAGTTCTACGATTGGTTTCCGGCGGCTACAAATCGCGACAAAATTTGCACCAAAGAATTGCTAGTGTGAACTGGCCTTAAGAAATTCAACTGCACTCGCACGGCAACTGATCTAACGAGTCTGTTATGTGATTCCCATCCACAGTTTCTTACTACACAATTTCTACCAAGACTGGAAATGACTACAAGGCCGGAACCACTGCCAACGTGTACATTAAACTCGTTGGCTCCAAAGGTCGTATGGAAGAGACTCAGCTAAACCACGAAGGTTTTACCAACTTCGCGGCTGGACAGTAAGTCAGTTATACCAAGGTTCTTGGTTCTAGGTTCTTGTTGTTGCTGGAAGCTCCTCGAATTAGAAAAGAAAATTCCAAGCCTTCAAAGTCCTTGAAAATCATTTGAGGTCGTTGACAATCCTTGAATTAGGCCAAGTAAAACAAATCGTTAGCGTCCTTTTTTCAGACATTTTACGGTTGAGAGGGAGGGGATTTTTTGTTTTGTTTTTCGAGTCCGAAGTTTTGATACTAGATGCAGTAAAATATATCTCTATTTATCGATGTTGTTGCATCCAAGGATCTAGACATACCATATCATACATAGACAACATATTGCAAATTAATTTAATTTCCTACCCGCTCATAAGTATGTTTTTATCTTGCCACTTTTTATGGACATGAATGGAAAAAGCGTGGTGAGTTTACTACAGTTTATTTGAAGACTCTAACTCTGAGAAAGGTTTTGTCAGTTTTCAGACGAATTATTCTGACTTATACCAACCTTTGTAGTCGTACAATATCTATTAAGTTATTTTAAAGAAAACTGCTAAAATAAATAAAAACAAAAAATTCGATGGTAGGGGGGGGGGGACACTAATCAACTTTTTTTCCTATTTAGGTTTAAGTTGTTGGCTGTACCGCCAGAAAAATACCTGTTAGCGACTTTGGAAAATTTTGAAAATAAAATAAGATTATGCAAAATTTCAAGTCACAAATGTTTCTAAAAAGTCCGCGAAAAAATGCGTAAATTTCATGTTGAGTTGAAGGTGGGATTCCTGTTATGATTCAAAACTGTTGTTTGTGACCGTAGTTTGCTGAGAAATGCTATCAGGATGGTGCATAATGTTATTGTTCACACCTATTTGAACTGATACGCTTATGAACAAGCAAGAACATACATACATATAGAAAGCCATACCTCTTAATAGGGATGTAAGTCACCGCAAAACACTGATATACCGAAGTATGTTTTGTTGTACTTGAGGTAATTTAGACTTCTAGTTTCATAACCAATTTCCATCAACATACAAGTAATTCCAAAATGGCGGCTGCCCGCGATAACCTAGGTCGAGTAGCCTGAAAGCGAGGCATCGAGGGCCAAGTCCTGTGGCAGATCTGTGTTTACTTATGGTAATCGCGACGAGCGCAGTCTTGCCTCAACATTGCTGTGTTCCTTACTGCACAAAGAAGGTTTACGAAGAGGATGGCGTCAAGGCCCTTGATGCCTCGTTCTCATGCAACTCGTCCCAGATCATCGCGGGTGGCTGCCATATTGGAGTTAGATGTATTGTCGACACTGATGAAAATACTGAAAACTACCGTGGAAAAGTCCCTTTAAAACTGACCTGAGACTGATAAAAAGAGGATAGAAAAAGGGACATAAATGGACTGTTGTTTTAGTACGTTGTTGTAAAGCTTTCATAACAGGATCATTGTGCTTATTCTCAGACTGGACACTTTCCGTATTCCTGCAATGGACCTTGGTAGACTGAGAAAGATTGTCATAAGACAGGACAACACTGGATTGTCGCCAAAATGGTTTTTGGAAAAGGTAGGAACGCCGAGCTTCCGCGTTGTGCAGCAAATGTTTGACAGTACTTGAAATCGGTAATAACATGCCAAGACGTTTTAAGAGTCCTGTAAAATGAATGAAAATATTTGGTAATCATGTAAGTTCTAGGGCTTGGCTTGCACGAAGGTAAAAAAAACTTTCAAAGGTTCGTTGTGTTTTTTGAAAGGTGTATTCGGTAAGGTTTTCGAGCCGTTTTGTTTTGGAATTGGGTAACGTTTTTAGACCAAACTAAGGGGATTACCGTATGGCGTATGGTGTACAGACGGTATTTTGCGGCTTTGAAAACAGGTACCAATTTTAGCAATAGGCCTGAAAATGGGTCGGAAATTCGCGTAACTTGATCTTAAAACCGGTAAGGTTTCACGAAGCAAGCCACATCCCCCTCCCCAACCAATGTGATTGAGGAGTACTCGGGAAGGGGGGCAGTGGGGGACTGCTGAATGGCGAGGCACTGAGCACTAGGGTTGTTGGTGCTCTGTGCTGGGACGGAACTTTGAAATTAGTATAGTGGTTAGGATAAAGTCTGTGCTGACAATGGTAATTGATAGCTGGTATACCCCCGTGTCTTGATAGGTTACGGTGAAGGATGAGAATGGTAAGACTTATAATTTCCCATTGAACGCCTGGCTCGACGACGAACAGGGTCCGAAACACCTGAGCCGAGAACTGGATGTGGCTGCTCTTAAATTTCATGGTAGGTGTTCAACGTGCCGTTCCAAGGGCGGATCCACTGAGGGGTAACCCTAAGTGCAATAGGCACCCTCTAAGTTGTTTTAAAGACCCTGTTTGTTACTTGATTATTAGACAACATTCAGTTAAACAACTTTAATGATGTCGTTTGGAGAGCTTAAAATCTTGAAATCTTGTTGGAGGGAATACGGCCTCACCCTTCCTAAAAAAGCTCAAACTTCACCTCGTTTACTTAGTTTCCTGTTTCGCTCCTTTGCTCTCTCCTCCGTGTCTGTCTGTCTGTCT